>PVIU01011781.1:0-63117 GCA_004026605.1 Ondatra zibethicus | reverse complement strand
GAGAGCCCAGGATGTGAGAGCCCAGGATGTGAGAGCCGAGGATGTGCGAGCTGAGCCGAGGATGTGAGAGCTGAGGATGTGAGAGCCGAGTCGAGGATGTGAGAGCCGAGGATGTGTGAGCTGAATCGAGGATGTGAGAGCCGAGGATGTGTGAGCTGAGGATGTGCTGTTATTTGGAAGCTAAGGATCACTCCACGCTCACACAGCAGCAGCAGCTCTTTGCAGCTGATGGGACAGCTAAAGGACAGGATTATCTTGCCTCACAGACCCCTCTTGGTAGGAGAGGCCTGGCAGCAGGCATCTCCACAGCTGTGACAGCTACTTGCTGTCATCTCAGTGGGCTGATAATCAGAGAGACAGGCAGAGCGGCCGGCAACCTCAAGGCCTTCTCTGAGAACATCCAGCACACACTGCACAGAAGACTGAAATGAGGTGAGAGAGGAGCAGGGTGAGCGCCCGTAGAGCATGTGGTGCCAACTCTCCCTTCTCTACCCCCCTTCACAATTCCATTCCAACTATCTTCCACAGAGTGAAGTATTAGAAGCAACCACAGCAGCTACCCAACTGAGCTGTGAGTTCTTATATTCCGTGAACTAAAATCTTCAAAATGTGAGCCAGGACTTGAAGTTAAGAGCATTTCTGAGCAGCTCCTTCCAGAGGGTGCGTCTGTAATTGTCCCCACTGTAGGGTCAGTTAGGACCAGTGAGCAGTCTGCAAAAGCCACCAAAGCTACCTCAATCATGACACATTCTACAGTCTTCAGGAATGGATCAATAAAAGACTAAGTACCTAATAGGTGAGACAGATACATAGACAGGCTATGTGACAGAAGTATTCCAGACAAGAGAGTGGGAGGGGTAAAGGCCAGGAGAAGGTCACCCAGCCATGCTTGGAGCTGGCAAGTCCTGCCCCACACTCCCAGGGCTGTCCTCCCCAACAGTGTGGTGGGCGAACTGCCTGCTTCATTTAAATGGCTCCATCATCCTTGGTTGTTGTGGTTAAGGTTTCTATTGCTGTGATAAACACTGTGACCAACAGCAACTTGGGGATAAAGTGTTATTTCAGTGTACAGTTCTGATGTCAGCCTCCATCACTGAGGGAAGTCAGGACAGGAAAGCAGGGCAGGAACCTGCAGGCCACGGAGAAGTGCTGCTTCCTGGATTGCTCCCTGTGGCTTTCTCAGCCTCCTTTTTTAATATTATCCCAGGACCACACACCCTGTGGTAGCACTCTGTCCAGTGACCTGGGCCCTCCCACATCAATTATCAATCTGGTGGGGGCGTTTTCTCAATTGAGGTTCCCTCTTCCATGACTGTAGCTTGTGTAAAGTTTTTATAAAACTAGCCAGCACACTGGGGCTATTACAATTATTACAATATTCATTCTCATCCTTTTCTTGGGGGTGTTTTTCCTTGGATGACACACAGTTAAACTGCACAAAATTAATCATTGATTGTGAATACTGATCTCCTAGGACTTTCTGTTGGGTTCATTACACACCTGTCTTCCCCTCGAAAGGCTTGAGCCCTTCAGAAGACATGGCCATCTGCCTGAGTGTTCGCCTAAGAACCAGCCAGCCTGGTGCTCAAGTGTTCCCTCTGCCTTATCCTGAACTCATACCGGTGGAAGAATGTCACCTGGTAGCAGATTAGTCTCCAGTAGGATGGTAAACTCCTGCTGGTAGAGAGAGGGTCGGTCATGCCTTGGCACCCTTTCCTATCCCCCACAGGGCACAGTGGAGCTCATACACAGCCCAAGCAGAGTCGTGCTGGCTGGACCCACCCCCATGTCCCCCAAGATGCCTCTCACACAGTGCATCCATCTGGACCTGCATAACAGACTCCAGCTCCAGGTGCCTCAAGAGTCCTTCTAGAAGGGGGACTTCACAAAGAGTGACCAGCTCCTCCCTGTTGGCCTCAGCCCACACTAGGTATCCAGGACTTGCATCTTTATCACAGGGACATTTATTCCCCAGGATTCTGATGCCTGGCACTTGGTTTCGTCCACAGCTGGAAGCTGCAGAGACTATCACCAGCCACCAAGCGACTCTGTGGTTTCCCTTTCAGCGGGATCATCCCTGCCCGAGAACCTGGGAAACCCACAGCTCACTCTGCTCCCTTGCTTCAGTGACTTTCTGCCACAGTGTCACAGAGATACACCAGCCATGCCCTTTCCTACCCAAGCCCTGCCTTGACTCCAGCTTCCACCGGCACCTCTGCTCACTCAGGTGTACAGACGGCCACGCTCTCTTCTCTCCACAGCCTGTTAAAATCTAGGTACCCAGCTGTTTCCTATTGCCCCCACGTCTCTCAAAAGGGCCCCCCCTCTCCTTCCTCCACTCAATCCCCATCCATGCACAAGACCTCAACTGATGCCAGAGCTCAGGGCAGTCACATGTCCAGATCCACACTCCCTTCCTACATCCAGAACCAATGTACTCTCACTATCACTTATTGAGTGCTGTTGTCGACCAGTCTACCAGTCTGCCAATCAACGGCTTCCCAATCTCAGGTGAGTGAGTAGGTGCCCCTCTGTAGTAACCTGACCCAGGCCCGCATTGCCCTTAGCTCCTAGAGCCCCCCTCCCGCAGCGAGCTCCCTGCTCTCGGGGGGCACAGCCCCCTGACAAGCATCTCATTTGGGCGACTCCACACTCCACCCACCCTGGCACAGATACTCTACAAGGTCCTGCCCCACCTGCAAGTGCTGTTGTCGCCCCCCCACCACCATTACTTACCTGCAATTCACATACTGAATGTCAGGGTAGCTGGTAAATAAGACCAATCACTCTGGCTCATGATCCCGCCCAAAACACTAGACTTTGGATTTTGCATAACTATTAAGATGAAATGATAGTTTATATGAAGAGGGTTAAGTAATTTCTTCATCTTTCATTCACAGCAAGTCCTAGGTGGAGGACCTCTTCTACCCCCAACGGCATTACTCCCCGTCATACACAGCCCTAAGACAGACCCCAAGGATCACTGAAAAGCACAGTGAAACACTGTACACGGACCGCTTGTCTTTACATCCTTCCTGGAGCCACTCGGAAACTTCTTTGGTGTGAAATTTTAGGTGACTGCACAATTTCTGGGGAGAGGAGGAGGAAAAGACACTCTTGGCACGTCTAGCGGCAACAGGCTGGATGTGAACTCCAAGCCACAATCAGAGGCGGGAGACAAAGGAACTGCAGGGAGGATGCTAGCAGGGTCAACAGTGGTACCCAGATTGCACAAAGGCAAAACAAGCCTTCAGTCTCAAAATCCCGTATGAGCAGGGTGGCTACATTAGGAGGGGCGTGCGGAAATGCCGGCTGTGTGCAATGAGATCCCTTAGCGGGCCCTGCCAACCCCAGACAATGCCAGCCTAGCCCAGGCTGTCCCTGCGTCCCGGCCTCACCGATGGAGATCTCCTGGGCGAAGGCCAGCGAGATGAGCAGCAGAGGCAGACCCACGGCGATGCATGTGACCATCTTGTCCACCGCTAGCTCCAGCCGCAGCCCCTTGAATTTGGGCTCGGTGGGCTCCTTCAACAAGAAGTCCGAGAACACGTACTCCGTGGCCAGGTGAGCGATGGCCATGGTTACGGCGCGCCGAGTGCCGCGGGACTGACAGCCGAGGGCAGGCGGGGGTGCTGCCGGCAGCCGTGGAGAGGCGCCGAGTCCTCGCGGTCACCGGCCGGGCTCGCGGCTTCCGCTTTCCCTTCCCGGGCTCCCGGGCGGGCCCAGCATCGCACCGCCTAGGCAGTCTCGGGGCGATGTAGGGACCGCACGGGAGCCGCAGCTGCGTGGGACCGCCCCAAGCTGCGCAGGGCGCACGAGCTCCGGAGCTGCGGCTGCAGCGATCGCACCCGGTTCTCAGCCCTCGCGGTCCCCAGCGCGCGCGACACCAGGACTTCGGCCTCTCTGCGCGCGCAGGAGCAACAGGGAGCCGGGAACAAAGCACTTGGCCCCAGCATCCACAGCCGCCCCAGGCTGTACTGCACGCCCGGCTAAGGGAGCCGAGCTCTTCCGGAACCTGCGCGGGGGAAACCGGGTTCCCAGGCGAGCAGTTTCCGGAAACGCGCTTACGCGGGCGGAGTGGGCGCGGCCGCACCGCGACCCTGGAGTTCTGACAAGCGAAGGATCGCCCCACCCTGTTGCCCTCAGGACAGATACGCCCCCCCCACCCCTGTGCTCCCAACTCTTTAACACATAAAATTTTTTTAAATATGTTTTTTTTTTTTCCAGTCCTTTCTGTTGGCAGCCCCTTGCCCTGAACACGAGCTAACCCCTTTCTGCGCCTAGTCCACCATTGTGTGGGCCTGTGATGCTGAAGATGAACCCAAGCCTAGTGCATTGCCCAGACCAGCGCTCTACCACAGCACCACGCTCCAAGGTGCAATCCGGCTTCTGTAAGAGCTTCAAGGAACAGCCTTTAATAATCAGGCAATGTTGAGTGAAAGTATGTTGCAGAAAGGGTCCTGAACCTTTCCAGAGTTCTGTAAGGGGGAGAGAAAGATAGAGAATGGGGCCCACAGCGTGTGACTGGTCTCAGGCCCAGCCCTCTCTGCCCATTCCTTTACCTTCTGGTTCAAAGCAGTGGCCAAAGCCACGGAGGAGTAACAGCGGAGGGTACGTGGGGTTGAGTAGCTACAGAGAGCTGCTTCTGGAAGGAGATAACGAGAGACAGTCAGGAAATGCTCCAACCATTTGCTGCCTTGAAAGGTGAAGGGCCAGGCCTGGGCAGCTTCTCTGGGTGTGTATATCAGCAGGATCTCAGGTCCAAGGCCCACACGCACCTCTCCACCAGACTAAAGCCTTCAGAGCCATCACTCTAC
The DNA here is from genome assembly GCA_004026605.1 of Ondatra zibethicus. Taxonomy (NCBI): domain Eukaryota; kingdom Metazoa; phylum Chordata; class Mammalia; order Rodentia; family Cricetidae; genus Ondatra; species Ondatra zibethicus. The sequence goes on along the minus strand of PVIU01011781.1, from coordinate 58,300 downwards.
CTCAACCTCAGCTGCCGCTGACGTCTTCATTTCCCAGGCCACTGCTGTCGGTGCTCGCCCCAAGATAGAAGCCTGGTGCCCCAATTTTAGCTTTCCCATCTCTCTTGACAGCTGCCCCAACTAAGTCTGAATCTTTGTGCTTCTCTTTGGCAGATATGACAGCTCCCCACCTGCACAACCAGCAACAGCGCCCCAATTTACCCCCACCAACTAACTGCTTACAGGAAGATGCCCTCCGAGCCATTCTCCAAACGGTGGTCAAGTGTTGGGGAATAAAAGTGGCATGCTCATGCTTTAATTGATTTCATTCAAACAGTCAAAAAAATGAGTGACTGTCGCCTAGAATGTTTTTAAGTAGCCCAGTGCTCAGTCCTCTGTCCATACCTCTTAAGGTGTGTGGTGTGGGACAGTGATGGGCTAGGCTAGTGGGGCGTGGGAGGGTGAGTCTGGGGCAGGGAGAGCGGGAATGAGCGTTTTCAAGGAACCAATAAGTCATAAATGTTCTTCTCCCTGTCAGGGTCAACTCATCCAAAAGAGGAAATGGCCCCTTTGGGGACCATTTCATGGCCCGCCCCCTAGTTGGAAATATTCTTGGTGCTTCCCTCCCAACTCTCTGGCATCCAGTTCACCCTGGGCAGGTGAGAGTGGTGGCTTCGATATCTGCTCTGTAATCACATATGAACTTCTGAGTTTCTAGGTTGAGTCTCAGTAATTTTATAAATGGCCTTCCTTGCTGGCAGTTTTTGTGCATTGGTTAGGACATCAATCAAAGACTGATGAACTTAAAACAGAGACAAAAGAAGCTGCTGGGAACTGGGAAGAAGAGAATGTGAAACTGGTATGGGGTCAAAGGTGAAAAGACCAGCACATAGTCTGAACTTTTTTCAGTAGACAGTAGATAGTGTTTGGAGGGAAGTAAATAGACAGTTCTACTTTAAACACTCCCATCAAAATCCCAGCAAAATTCTTCACAGACCTCAAAAGAACAGTACTCAACTTCATATGGAAAAGCAAAAACCTCAGGATAGCCAAAACAATCCTGTATAATAAAGGAACTTCTGGAGGTATCACAATCCCTGACTTCAAACTCTACTACAGAGCTACAGTACTGAAAACAGCCTGGTATTGGCATAAAAACAGACAGGAGGACTAATGGGACCAAATCGAAGACCCAGATATTAATCCACACACCATGAACACCTGATTTTTGACAAAGAAGCGAAATAAAGAAAATGGAAAAAAGAAAGCATATTTAACAGATGGTACTAACATAACTGGGTATCAACATGTAGAAGAATGAAAATAGATCTATATCTATCACCACGCACAAAACTCAAGTCCAAATGGATCAAAGCCCTCACCATATAGCCAACCACACTGAACCTCGTAGAAAAGAAAGTGGGAAGTACACTTGAACACATTGTCACAGGAGACCACTTCCTAAATATAACCCCAGTAGGCCAGATACTGAGAGAAACAATTAATAAATGGGACCTCCTGAAACTGAAAAGCTTCTGTAAAGCAAAGGACATGATCAACAAGACAAAACGGCAGCCTACAGAATGGGAAAAGATCTTCACCAACCCCACATTGGACAGAGGGCTGATCTCCAAAATATACAAAGAACTCAAGAAATTGGTCATCAAAAGAACTAATAATCCAATAAAAAAATGGAGTATAGACCTAAACAGAAAACTCTCAACAGAGGAATCTAAAATGGCTGAAAGACACTGAAATGTTCAACATCCTTAGTAATCAGAGAAATGCAAATCAAAACAACTCTGAGATTCCATCTTACACCTGTAAGAATGGCCAAGATCAAAAACACTGATGACAACTTATGCTGGAGAGGATGTGGGGTAAAGGGAGCACTCCTGCATGCTGGTGGGAATACAAGCTGATATAACCTTTGGATATCAGTATGGCGATTTCTAAGAAAATTAGAAAACAACCTTCCTCAAGACCCAGCAATAGCACTTTTGGGTATATATCCAAAGGATTCTTAATCATACTACAAAGATATATATGTGCTCAACTATGTTCATAGCAGCATTGTTTGTCATAGCCAGAACCTAAAAACAACCTAAATGCTCCTTGACTGAAGAATGTTTAAGGAAAATGTGGTACATTTACACAATGGAGTACCACACATCAGAAAAAAAATGATGACATCTTGAAATTTGCAGGCAAGTGGATGGAGCTAGAAAACATCATATTGAGTGAGATAACCCAGATCCAGAAAGACAAATATCATATGTACTCACTCATAAGTTGTTTTTAGACATAAAGCAAAGAAAAACCAGCCTATAATTCACAATCCCAGAGGACCTAGACAACAAAGAGAACCCTATGAGAGACATACATGGACCTAATGTACATGGGAAGTAGAAAAAGACAAGATCTCCTGAGTAAATTGGGAGCATGGGGACCATGGGAAAGGGTTGAAGGGGAGGGGAGAGGAAGGGAGGGGAGGAGAGAAAAATGTAGAGCTCAACAAAATCAATTTAAAAAATCCACTCACCTTTCTGAACTGTACTGAATAGGTTGGAATGGGGGCTTCAGGGAAGAAGCTTTCAATGTGTCCACGAGAAGTAAAGAAAGCCTCTGGCCAAAGGTAGGAACGAGTAGTGCACAAGGGCACGATAGTTGAGTCATTATTTTTTTTTTACTCCAAAAAATCAGACGAAAAAATATCTGGCTTAGGCCAACATTCTTGGGCGGAAACCAGAAGGTAAAAGCAATGAGCCTAGTGCTTGCTTTTTCTCTTATTTTCTGTGTGGCCAGGGATGTTTCACCAGAGATTCTCAACTTGTCACCCAAATAAGGACGGTCCTATAGGTTCCTCTCAGAGATTGTCTTTGATACCAGAGGAGTGTAGTGACACAAAGCTGTAGTCCTGGCATTTGAGGGGCAGGAGGACCAGAGTTCAAGGTCACCCATGTCCACACAGTGAATTCTGGCCAGCCTGGACTTCATGAGACCATCCAAGTGAGGGGTGCCATTATTTAAAACCTCTCCTCAATTGCACACCCTTAGCATAGCAACCTCAGGGCTTTCACAAGTCAAGTGGAAGCGCAGGCAGCATTGGTTTCCTCTTTTTTTCAAAATAGACTTTAGATTTTCATTTAAATTGTGTCTGTGTGTGGAAAGCAGGGTCTAGTCAGAGATGTTCGTCTCTCATTCTGCGCCCTATTTTTTTAAGACATGTTCTCTAACTGAAGCTGGAGCTCATCAGGTCATCAAGACTAGCTGACCAAGGAGCGCCAGGGTCCTCCTGTCTGCCTCCCCAGCATGGCCACTACAGGCACGTGCCACCATGCCTGGCTCCTTTCATTGCTGCTGGGGATATAAACATGGGTCCTCATATTAGTGGGGCAATCACTTTGCCAATTGAGTCATCTTCCCAACTCCAGATTTCAGTTTGGTTTTATTTCATTTTCAGATTTTCAAAAAAGTGGTAAAAGGATTGGGAGTTCTTATATACCCGACTCCTGTACTCAGATTTTCCTTGTGTTGTCAGCTTGCAATAGAATTGGGTGTTGGGTCCAATAATGAATCACCATAGAAAGATTGTGTGTATGTTGGAGAGAGAGAGAGAGAGAGAGAGAGAGAGAGAGAGAGAGAGAGAGAGAGTGCTTCTCATGTCCTTTGTTTTGTGATGATGTTACCTTCTGATAATTATAAGAGGCACTTGGGGAATAAATGACCCCAAGTCTGCCCTACCCCATCCCTCCCTGGCAGAAGAGTGACCGAAGGTGGGGTGTGACCTTACAGCCAGTCTCCCAAAATTCTGGTTTGCTTGCTTGACATCCTTGGCATCTGATTACAAGATCTTTAGCAATGAAAACAGTTCAAGTCAAAATAGTCAAGCTCCCCAGGCTGTCTGTGCTGTGCACATATTCACGTACTCCTTGGAGAAATACTTGCTGAGCAACTGCTGTGGACTGCATGACTGCCTGCTCTGCAGAGGCAGCAACTGCTGTGGACTGCATGACTGCCTGCTCTGCAGAGGCAGCAACTGCCGTGGATTGCATGGCTGCCTGCTCTGCAGAGGCAGCAACTGCTGTGGACTACGTGGCTGCCTGCTCTGCAGAGGCAGCAACAAGCAGAACAGATCAATAGTTCTCACTTCCAGGGAGCTTGTATAGCTGCCAAAGATACAGACACAACTGACACTAACAGACAAAATAATTATGTCCCATGATTAATGTTACAAAGCAGAACATCAGAGATGGGACACAGCAGAAGTTGGGACCACACTGGGGAAGGCAGTCTGGGGAGCTCGTGTCTACAGTTTAAAAAAAAAAAAAACCTAAGAAAGAGGAATAGGATTGTAGAAGGAGCAAAGAGAATAAAAGTCACGGAGAGGAGCGTGTGCAAAGGCCCCGAGGCAAGAAATCTTAGGAGTAGCTCTGATAAAAAGCTGAGCAGAAGAGAACACAGGAAGCTGGAGAGGTGGGCATGGGTTCCACCAGGCTGGGTCTCACAGACCTGGGTTAAGAGTCTGGAGCAATTAAAAGTGTAATGGAAAGGCGTTGGCACACTCACCAGGAAGTGACCTGATTAGATTTGGAATAGCATAGCAACAGACAGCTCCGTGGACGACAGTGCACGGAAGACCATGAGAATAGCACTGTGCAGGGAGCTGTCGCAATGACCCTACCAAACAGGACCCGGGGACCTGCAGTCCTCTGACCGCCACATGCATGTCATTGCACATCCAACCTGTGCCATCACACACACATACTAATGAGGACAGTAATGTTGTCATTTAATTAATAGATAAAGAAGCACAATGGGCCCAGTGTCCAGTTCTGGGGAATGCCAACATTTAGAGGTCAGGAGAGAAGCCAGCCAAAGAATGAGAAGAAATAGAAGTGATAGACGAAGGAAGCCTGGGGAGTCACATTGCAGAGCCAGAGGACTAGAAGGTTGTATGGATGGCAGGAACTGTCCTTCGTCGCTGGGAGGTAAGGTAATAGTGGAGAAGCCTCTGACAAAGGTCTTGCAGATGTCCTCTTAATGCCACCTGGTTGGGGTGCAGGGCTGGCCTTCCTGACCGGTTAGATGATTTCAAGCCCTTGATGTAGCTCAAAGAGTATGTGGGGTCACAGCACCGGAGACGGATGTGGGCAGCTCTTCACACTCCGCGCTAAAGAGAGACACTGACTTATGAGCCGAGGAGGATTGATAGTTGTTCTCCATTTTTAATGGTGGACATGGCTGGCAACTTAGCTCATAGGACGATGTAGGTAGAAAAAAACTGATAATGGGGAATAAAAGCCTTTGAGAAAGCAAAAGGAGGTGAGGGCAGGACTGAGTGGAGAGACCCTGGCTCTGCCAGGAGCAAGGACACCTCCATGATGAGAGAAATGGTGATAAGCTCAGGAGAGCAAGTTTGAGAGTCAAAAATGACCACATGGAAGGAGCCATATTGGGTAATATATGATTTTGTTTGCTTTAATAGGTACAACTGACATAGTTATAGAGGATATATATGTAATATAGTTCTGTTCTTTTATAATTTATTTATTTTTTATTTTATGTGCATTGGTGTTTTGCCTGCATCTATGTCTGTGCAAGGACGTCAGATCTCGGGGTTACAGACAGTTGCAAGGTGGGTGTTGGGAACTGAACCCGGGTCCTCTGGAAGAGCCATCTGTGCTCTTAGCCGCTGAGCCACCCCTCCAGCTCCGTTAGTTCTGTTCTAACCACCTTTTAAGTGACAGTTCCGAGTGAAAAAAAAACAATGCAAATTTGCCATTTTAGAATATTGGAAACTTTATTAAAAAGAGAAATAGTGTGACAAAACTACTTTGTGGTTTGTTTTCATTAAAAAAATAAGTGAAAAAGGAAAAAAGGACTTTCACAACTAAACAACTTTTGACTTACTAAAGGTAAGCCATAGGTGCTCACCATACTTCTCATGTAATCGTTCAGCCTACCATGCATGAACTCCAATAAGCCACAAAATCACACTGTCAGTGGTTAGCAGGTCAGAATTCAAAGTCATGTGGATGCCCTGTTTGACAGAAGTTCAAGCAGACTAAAACAGAATTAGCAGTTGCATCTGGCTTATGTAAGACTGTGGTTTCTATCAAATTCCCCTCACCAAGAAGATTAAAATAAAGCATGAGAGATCCCTTCACCAAAGTATTTATTAGGTCCTACTCGTTCACCTGGACACTCAAATGACCCACTGCTAAGGCAGGTCTAACATCATGTGTCTGGCCACAGCATCCCAGGGCAGCTTGTCCTGAGCCAAGGTAGATTTCCCAGTCTAGTAATAAACAATGTTGCTTTCATCAACCTTACACCTAACCTCTAGGGTCCCTAGGAGAGGATGCGCTGTGTCCTTTTGTCCTTAGCTTTGTTGTTCATTGTTTCCTGATTGCCTGAGTCTTGGCAGCTATAAGACTTATTTCAAAAACTGATCTAGTGGTTTAAAAACCACCGGGACACCTCTTTTCTAGCCGCCCTCCATCCTCTCAAGGCTATGTCTTTAACAAGCATGGAATACAGGATTTTAAGAGATTTTCCCAGCCAGTCAGTTGCATTGATGTATTGCCTTCTGCTGCCCCTCACATGATGAAACTGTAACTTTCACAGAAGATGGAGATGTGGAAAATGCCCCCCAAATGAATGAAAAGTCAAACTGAGGGTTCAAGCCCAGACAGGCAGTTTCCAGCTTACCATGAGGAAGCCAAGCCTGCTCCTTCACTGGTTTTAGCCCTCCCGCATCCTGAAGTAAGAACCCTCTAGTTGAGTTTTGTAAACAGACAAAGCCACGGAGACACATGGTAAAAGGTAGCATGAAGTGAATTATAAACATTCAAGTATTCCTACAGGTTGGGTTAAAAACAGCAGCAATGAAATAAATAACCATATAACTTTGGCTTGTATCACAGACAATGCACAGGCTCTCTGCATCAAAGGGGGAAAGGCCTGGAGAGCTACTGGAAGCCTCAGGAAGAGTCATGTGGTCCATTTCCATCAGCTCATACTGACTTGGACATTCCCACCAACTTTTCAGAAAGTTGTTCACCCTGGAACAGCTGAGGGGATGATTTCACACGTCAGTGTGATTCTAGACAGATAGAGGTCTGGGGCTCTCTCGTACCCCCTAGAAGCTTCCCATCTAGAAACCTTGGTGACTAGCTGAGGAAGCACCATTCAATTTAAAGCCATGAAAGTATCTTGCAGAGGGCACCCCCCGAGTGAGCTGTGCACAAAACAGACTGGTGGCTGGCACTTCTCAAGCCAGTGCATTCTCTTTTTTCATGTATTTTCTACCTGAGAATCATTCACAGCCATTAAAATAAATAAATAAATAAAAGCACATTGCTTTAGATGGCATTCCAGAGGCTCAGAAGCCTGATCTAGGATACAGTGTCAAAGTTCCTTGGTGAACAATGCATTGGTCCAGTGTCCCTGTTGGCCTGACCGCTCTCTGCTGAGAAGGCCAGAGCATTCACAGAGCGTCTGTGGGGAGTGCACAGGACTGGACTTCCCTGTAAGCTGTCTGCCTTCTCGCAGAGCGGAGTCTGAGGGAGAGAATCACAGTGGCGACCAGAAGGAGAAGTCCCAGGATGAAGAGGATGACCAGGGCTGCCTTGGCTCCTCTTGGGTGCAGATTCTTGCCAAAGAAATAGAGGTCTTCCTTGCCAGGTTGTTCTGTGAGAGAAGAAAGTGAGGCATCAGGTACTTTCCTCCCACACGGAGTCAAACACTGGGATACTCACATAGGGTTTGGAGAAGGTGTCCTTACCTTTGGAGGGCACTGTGACTGCATGAGATCCTGCTCCAGAAGGGGACTTAGTAGAATATGGAGTCCTGTTGTCTGGACAAAATATATACATACACACATACATACATACATGTGTGTGTGTATGTATAAATGTTTATAGAGATCCTTTTCATGGTACATGAAAGTCATGTCTTTTGACCAGTAAGGGCTTTACCCCCCACCCCATTTCTGTCATCTTTCTTGAATATCTACTGGACTGTTTAACACCAGTATCAAGTACCACCCTCTCCACTTTCTGAGTGTCTGCTCATCCATTGAGATCCCTCTTTAGATTATAGCATCTTATGCCTTGGCTCATGCCCCAGACTATCAAACATGCCCTCCTCCTCTGCCTCCTCCTCCTGCCTCTGGATCCTGTACTCTGCACTCTGTTTCTGCATATCTTTCTCCATATGATTACACATTCACTTATTTGTCTCTCTTGCTTGACTCTGAGCCCCTTGGGGTCTGTACCTGTGTTTTTCCTCATGTCTCCTGTTTTCCAGGTCTATGGGAGGATTGGTGCCATGAACTGGCATCACTGACAGACAGTACCTATGTTCCTGAGGACAGTGTAGGTGGTCTCCATGCCGGCATGAATGTGGTCAGATACATGGCAATGCAGCAGCCATGTCCCTGGGTGATCAGCAAACAGCTCAATGGTTTGAAATGTTCCAGGAAAGAGATCATACACATCTTCTCGGTAGAAATTGTCTATCTGCAAACATCAAAAAACATGGCCTGTGGCTTCTTTTGTTCAGCATGGTAAGAAGAAAAAGAAGAGCGAAGAAACTCAGTAAGTAGAAGGAAGGAATAAAAAAATGTCAAAAGTCAAGAAAAGCAAGAACAGAGCACAAAAGAGATGAAGAAAGGCAAAACTGGTTTTTTTCTTAACAGATCAATCTGATAAACTTGCAGTGATGACTATCTATAATGGCCTTAACACCTCAGTGTAAAACAAGGCTAGTGCAGAGCAAACTGACCCAGAAAAAAAATGACACAGAAACAACATTCAAAGCACAGGAGTTACCAGGGGCATGAGCACTCTAGTGTATTTCCCTGGGGAAGGAAAAACTGTACCACCTCATCTAAAACAGTTGGACAGATTCTTATAAAATTAAACACACACTTATGGTACCCAACATGGGGCCCAAATTTCACATAGGGCCTGAGAAAACTGAAGGAAAAAAATAAAACAGATATGGCTCCTTTAAGAGGTGTTGCTGTTCAGCGAGCACTTGAGCAGCTAGGGTACTAAGTAGAAACAGCAAGCTAAGTAAAAACATGTGCCATAGTGTGATCACCAACTTCCTAGAGCAGCTCCCAGTTAAACCAAACCCATGGGCTTAAGGTTCAGCTCTCAAGGACCCAAGGAGTGGGCAGAGCCAACCACTAGAGTCATAGGGAGGAGGGTCTAGATGCTGCTTAGTAGTTTAAGGCTTGGCTCATGAGATTAGAGAATGTTACAAATATACAGTAAAATAGGTTCAGACCAAAAGAACCTTCAAACTGGTTACACTGTTCATGGGTGCTTAAGAAAGAAAAGAAAATGGGTATAGATAATCTTAGGAAGAAATAGTTTTAAAATAATTACCTAAAGTCTTTAAATAAAGAATAAAGTAATATATAAAAAAGAATAAGCTATATAAAGATAGAAAATACACAGGGCATCTGGATCCTGTATGGTGTTTTGCTGACCTTGAATTTTTTGAATGCTGATCAGTGAATGACAACTTTTGAGAGACACTGGATTGTAAAAGGAACTGTTGAATTAAAGCAGCCTAGTTACTTCATGGATGTCTTAACTTTAAAATGGAATTCAGAAAATATGTTGCGTTGAGGGAGAGGTTGTGCTTTTGTTTCCACAAGAAATAAAAGGCTATGGATTTTTTTTTTAGATTAATAGAGACCAGATTTGATTGGAGGAGACCCCCTGAAAATATTGCTACAGACATTAAGAAATAAACCTAGGGGCTGGTGAGATGGCTCAGTGGTTAAGAGTACTGACTGCTCTCCCAGAGGACCTGGGTTCAATTCCTAGCACCCACATGGCAGCTCGCAGCTGTCTGTAACTCCAGTTCCAGAGAATCTAACATGGTTATACCAATGTGCATAAAATAAAGTTATATAAAGTTTTAAAAAAAGAAATAAACCTAGAAAATCTACAATATAGGTAATGTATATGCTGATCTCTTGACATAGGAACAACTCTAAGACAGGATAAGACATGGTAAGTCTTGTTGGGTACAGAATCCTATGACTTATTATTACATATGACATAGATAGAGGTTTGGTTATATACCAAACAAACTTATAAAGTTAACATAAAACAAAAATATCTTTGACTGTCTTGTGTACAATGCACAGTCCATACTTGTATTAATGAAGACATTTATGTTACCTTTGAAAGTTTGTGTGTTTTCAAAGTAAGAGGAACAGACACCATGAAACTGGGTGGCTCAGGTGATCCAGCCTCTCAGATGCCTCTGTTGATGATTCCTCAAGGCTGCTAGCTGAGATGGTCCAGCCTCACAGACTATTTTAGTAAGGACTTCAGATAAGACTTGTACTTTCCCATTACACAAAGACTGGACAACAAATGTTATAGCTAGTTTTCTTAGGACTTGACCATTCCCTCAATTTTTCTCAGGGTTCCCTGGAGATGCCATCATTCCCAGACAACAGGAAGCAGTCCAGAGAATGCAACACCCATATCCCCAAGAGGAGGGTGGGTGGTATTTGCTCACTTGGTGGCTTATGGATGTTTGTCATTCTTTAGTGGGGATATAGGAATATAAGATAAAAAACAACTATGTATCTCAAATATTTTACATTGGTATGGATTTATGTATATATTGGCACAAATTTAAGGTTATTTTTGTTATACCAGATATGTTTCTACTCTTATTTAAGGTATTGTACCTATGCAACTCATTTAAAAATGTAATGTAATGCTCTACTCCTTAAAAGCCATTATTACAAACTGTTTAGGTCAATTAAAAATGCAAGGTAGTAGTTAGTCATCTATAACATCAAACCTATAGTCATGTTAGTCATGTTTTTAAGGTTAAATAGATATATTTTAGATAAATAGCTGATCTTCAAATGTTTCAGAGGTCTATATAATTTAAGATGTTTAATAATCTAAGGCTTTTTATGATAGTGAGATACATCTGCTCCTGGCAGCAACAATCTACTTCATAAAAGAATGATGGGTGTCAAAGAATCTCCAGTCAGCCAGCTGCTTCCATCATTTCTATAGTTTAAGAAATTGCTTGTTCTGCATTTCTTGTTTACTCAGGTATTATTATATCTTTCTTGTGTCTCTGATGGAGTTGAAGACTAGATAGTTATAGTTTTCTGTGTTGCCAAATTCAGAAAAGAAACTTACATAAGAGATGTAAAGTTTATTAGATTGAGAAGCATAAAAGCTTAAATTGTTTATCTAAGAAAATGTTTTAAGGTCTAAAAAGATAATATTGGGTTGGCAATACAAGTTAAGATAGGAAGTAAATTTGGTACATAACTTCAGAGATCTGCCTGCCTCTGCCTCCTGAGTGCTGGGATTAAAGGCATGCGCCACCACCGCCCAGCAAATAGAATAGTTGTTTAATTATGCAAAAATGTGTTGGATTTAACTATGTAGAGATGTGTTGGTGTTTTACCTTGAGTGCCTAAGGCACCTGATTGGTCTAATAAAAAGCTGAATGGCCAGTGGTGAGGGAGGAGGTATAGGCAGAACTTCTGGGGAGGGAGACTAAGTAGGAGGAAGAATTTAGGCTCCAGGAAGAAAGAAAAGGAGCTGTCAGGGCCCAGCCAGACACGGAGAAATCAACAAAGTAGGACACACAGAATGAAACAAAAGTAAAAAGCCCTGAGGCAGAACGTAGATGAATAGAAACACATGGGACAAACCTAAGCTGGGCTGAGCATTCATAATTAGTAAGTCTCCATGTCTTTATTTGGAAGCTGGTTGGTGGCCCAAAGAAAATTCCAACTCCACATTTATCACATGGCTTAGAAACTCAGCACATTTTGTCTAGGAAATAAAGACTTGGATTCATGCATAAATGTGTGCATCTATTTACAGTGAATTTGACTCTCCTTGGAGATCTTCTCACGGTTCTCATCGGAAAAATTAATACATGGCACTGTGTCCACACAATGGACTGCAACTCTGTGAAAAAAGTTGTCACATGTACAAGATGCATGAGACCCAACACCTGTGCTAACAAAACAGGCAGATGTGAGATACTGCAAGTTGCTTGGCTTCTACACAAGAATATTGAAACTCTAGAGATATATGTAGCATGATTAATAAAAAAAAACCCGAGACAAATATTGGGGTTCAACTTGAAGGTCAGAAAAACAAAACAGCCAGCCGTTGGCCCTTACCTCTACTTCAGGCTGATATGGTGATCCTGCCTCCAGGAATCTCAGAATGAGACTATGTCTGAGAGCCATCTGCTTCCATTTTATATTCCTCTTACGGCTGGGATTAAAGGTGTGCACCACTACCACCCAGTTTCTACGGAAAACTAGTGTGGCTACTGGGATTAGAGGTGTGTGCCACCACTGCCTGGCCTGTAAGGCTGATCAGTGCAGCTGTTTCACTCTCTGATCTTCAGGAAAGCTTTATTTATTAAAATACAAATGAAATATTACTACAGATATAGTCTGTGAAATTTATTATTTTAATTTAACTTTAGATTTTAACATCTCTGTCTGTGTGTGTGCGTGTGTGTGTGTGTGTGTGTATGTATGTGCATGTATGTTCATAAAAATGTAGTAGTGCATGTGTGGAGGTCAGAAGACCGCTCTAGGGGCTTGGTTCTCCCCTCACACTGTGGATCCTGAGGGTCAAACTCAGGTCATCAGCCTAGCAGGACAAGCACCTTTGCCTGATGGGCCATCTGGAAGGCCCAGGAAGAGGGATTTCTTGTTGCAGTTTGGGAGGCTGGAAGCCCAGGATGAAGAGGCCTGACCTGGTAGGTGCTTCCTTGCACTGTCCCGTGGCTAAAGGCACAAGGACACAATGTGAAGAGCAACAGCTCAAGTCTGCAGCCTTCGCAACATGACTGGCATCTCTCTATCCATGAGAATTCCAGCCTGAAACTGATCGCCTGCCGTGTGCCCCACCTGCCCACACAGACGGGACTTGGGATCAAGTCTCCAACATGTGATTTGGGGGAAGCACATTCAGATCACAGCAGAGACAGAAATAGAACAGCGTTAGCCAAATGTTCAGCCTGGGTGCTGAAGTGACCTACAGGGGTAGTGGGGTGGGGAGGGGTGGGGGTGATAGAGATTCTCTGCTTTAATTGCTGGCTGGACCACTGTGCTATCAAAAAAAAAAAACCAAGAATCTTACAATAAGTGGAATTTTATGCAATGTGAATTAAATCTTCATTTTAAACATATACAATGTACAGATGAGCTTTTTATAATGTTATGATTTTTTACTTAACATTTGAAATGTGTATTGAAAAATGAATTTTCTGAAAACTCTTTAATCTGTGACACTCTAATCACTGTTGGCAACACCTGACTGCTTTGAAACACAGACATTTCGGTAGATTATTGCTGATTCCTGTACACTAGCATTGGGCTGGTTCTGCTTCCTCATGTATCAGATTTGGCTATATTGCCTCTTCCTTGTAGGAAGCACCAGAACCCGAGATGTTTAGACTTTATCCCTAAACACTGATTCATAAGGTCTGGGGTGAGGCGTGCTCTTTAAACAGCTTCAAAGGTGACTCTACCATGCAGCCAGCATTGCCCACATGGTAGAAGGTCACACGCGGTGAATCCTAGCTCTTGGACAAAAGTCAAGATGAAGCTGCCCAAGCTGGAGCTCAAAAGATCTCCTTTACTAGACAGGGCTGTCTTAGTGACTGGTCAAGGAGAACAAGAAGTAGAGATGGCAGGGAAGGGAAAGAACTAAGGAGGGGAGGAGTGGGGGAGAGGAGAGGAGAGGGAATGGGAGGGGAGGGGAGGGGAGAGGAGGAGAGGGGAGGGAAGGGAAGGGCCAGGGAAAACCCCAAACACATAGGTGTTCATACACAGTGTTAACAGCACACTCCACATTGCTCACAATTATGGCCAGACTACTGATGGCAAAACTGTCATCTGAAACTCAGAGAGGTTTTGAGAAATGATATAGACATAAACATTAAGAAACACACCAGGAGAAGGGTGTAGCTGCTCTCTAATGTGTCTTTATTCTCTAATGAGTCCCTCTTGGCCTTATTGACAACTAACTCCCTTCCTCTCAGAAATGCCCTAACTGTTCCCTCAGTCTCCCCCAAACACTTCCCCAATACTTACTTTGAACAGAAAGCTCTCTGCATGGTAATGGATGGTGTGTATGTCCACTTCACTTCCTATTCCCAGCAAATACCAGTTAGTCATTGTGTCTTCTGTCATTATGAGACCAGGAAGGTTTCCAAATATCTTGCCATTAATGGCTAAGAAGGTGAAAATAAAATAGCCTCAGGTCAGTGGAGGACAGGTACCCTTTACCCCAATGGTAGAAGTGGTTCAAGGTCTAGGCTATTAGTATTTTTATCTGCCTGACAGACAGGAGCCAGCCTCCCTCACTTGTCAATGACCCTGCCATTCTAGATCCAGAATTCAGATAACCATGAAGTCTTTGCATGTAGGGATATGGGAAAGAAACATCCCAGTTTTTCTTTCAGAATTGTATTGCAAGTAACATGGTGATTATCATTTACTCCACAGGCCTCTTCGGGAAGCCAACTGCAAGTGTGTTGGTGAGAAGCCAGATTTAGACTTATCCCACACTACACACGAGTGAACTAAGCCACAAAGAAACTAGCAGATATATGCCTGCCCAAAACATATGTGTATATAATGGATAAATCACACACACACCACACACGCGCATGCTGAGTCCATTTGAATCTATGATCTATGTCTACTGTGTTCTTAATGCTTCACTTTCTGAGAACTAGAATAAGCCCAACCGAGTCTCTAAAAAGGGCAGCAGGCAGGCTGAACAGGCCTCACTGTGAGCAAAGCAGGCTGAGCTTACAGTGCTGACTCTGCCCTCTGCTTTTAACCAACCTTCCAGTCTGTGGACCACGACACAGCCAAGTCGGGGAGCTCTATTTGCTACAAGCCGAGAACATGCTGGGGAACTGCAGAGATGGGTGAGAAAGAGTGTCTGGATGGGAGATCCTGCCACGGAGTTCTACTCCACAGAAACCTGGAGCAAGGTCCATCTTTAAATGTAGATCTTGGTGAGAGAGTGTGAGTGTGTCCTTGCACACACATCACTCCTGCCCAAACTATCAAAAAGCAAACTTCTTTAAGTGGCACCCAATTCAGTAACACACTCACATGAAATAAAATTTGTGAGTGACATTTCATGTACCAGAGAATTAATCCAAATCCTTAATTTTGACCACACAGAAGCTGTGATGGATTCACATTTAAACTTATCAATAAGTGACAATTTGATCTTTAAAAAAGTGACTTCTTCACAGCTTACAGTCTCAGAGGCAGTTAAGGCTAAACAAAAGGCACAGAGCCTCAATGGTAAGGCTGGTTCACTCCTGAAAGGGCTTCAGAGGGCTTTCTGCAGGTGTCCCTGGAGGAGAAGAGGTTCAGAGGAGGGGCCTGGGTCTCAGCAATGGCCTGTCTCAACAGCAGTCTCTCTTTAAATGCTCGCATACCATGCATTTTGTTGCTCTCTTCAAAATCATCGGTGCGCCTGAAATCCCGTGGATCTTTGTTGAGATACTTCTTAATATTGTCATCCAGATACCATGATTCATTCTCATCAAATACCAGGAACAACAGAGCAAACTCATAGTCCACGTCACTTCTTCTTCCCTTTTCATTCAATACCCCTTCTCGGCATGTGATGAGAGGCCCCATCAGGCCACTGTATGTATCCTGGAAGGATAAAATGACCAACGTTGATGAGCGATTAAATGCGACATCCATGCCACCTGCCACCCTTGTATCATGGACACCACCTGCTTTCTTGCCCTGGCTCATTCCGCCCTCAGTTGGAATTTGCATAACACGAGTACTCAATATATTTGAGATGCATAATTAAATAATCAAATAAGTTTCCCATGTTGCTCATATACAAATACACTTTTCCAAATGATCTATGTGCTGATCTCCTGAACTCCAAGACATTAATTCCTAATATCTAAGATGCTGCTGAGAGAGCAGAAAGTGAAGAGAATGCCTGACTTTAACAACGATTACATTTTGCATAGGATATGACTCTGGTTTGGGCTTTGGTTTATGTCATCTGATTAAATGCTACTGCAGTTTTACATACAACAGGTTCATAACTCAAAGTTGTCATTGAATCTTTGCTTCTTATTTCTCAGACTATTTATGATCCAAAGATTCTGCAGTTTTAGTTAATCTTGGGGTGCGCTTCTGTCCCTGAACCCCAACCATTCTTCTAACATGAGCAGCCTGAGAGATGGCTCACCCAGGAAAGACCTGCCACCAAGCCTAATGACCCAAGCTTTATCTCTGGGACCAACAAAGTAGAAGTAGAGAACCTACTTCTTTATTGTGCTCTGACCTTTACATATATGCTGTGGCATGCACATGTGTTTATGCACACATGCATAAATGTAATTAAAAGGAAAAGATTTCACACCTCCCAAAATCAAAAACAAAATCTATTGTGGGACACTTATTTCCTTCCAAATTAGCATATTCTCACGTGATTCAAATTATCTTGGAGGTTCTATACTTGGAAATTAAGTAGTATTTCATTTGTATATTCCTATACCAATAGTTAGAAAACTTAAAATAATTATAAAGCATTGTGTACTAAGTATTTTTTTGCTTTGTGGGTCATACTGCCTCTGTTACACCCATGGATGGTACTGCTGGGTAGATGCAGCTGGATTTGGCCAGTGGACTATTGTTTGAGACCCTTTTCTATGTCATGCCCCTTTTACATGTGCCCACAGAATGGGAGTGGCTTCAACCTTGCAACCAGCCCGGTTCCTCTCTCCACCTTACCTTCACAAAGTTTGCTGTTGAATAGTATACCCATGGGATACAATTAGGATCAGAAGGTCCAGGACCTGATCTCTTAGGGACATTCCATCTGTAAGTTTTTATTTCTCCTGGCATTAAAGAGAAAATTGAAATTGGTGATTAGATTTACTTGAAGAACTACAGGCAGATCTTTATACACTCTAGTCAGTGCAGATAATTTCTCATTTGCTAGACATGTTCTTACTAGCTTCACACCTTGATTCCTACAGTCTCAAAGTAGTAGAGCATCTCTGTGATTCCCCCTAGGTTTCTTATTTCTATTGTCGACCAACATTCAGGATAAAGATGTATTTCACACTCCACTGCTCATCCTGTTTGACTTTGGCACACTTTGTCCTCCAGGGTCTCCATCTTTGCCACTGATACCGTGATGATTAACTCTGATTGCCAACTTGGGAGGCTCTCCAGTCACCTAGGAGATAGTGCAGGTGCACCTATGGCGCCTGATCTAGTTAGACCCTGTACTTTATGGTCTAGATAACAAGTTACCCAGATTAGGGTAACCGTTGAGCTTATCTGGGAGGGAAAATCTTGATTTGGTTAACTGAGGTGGTCCTGTCCCATGGGATGGACCCTAGACAGAATAGAAAGGGGGCAAGCTGAGAACCAGCATCCATCTCTCTGTTTCCCAACCACTGATGAGATATGACCCACCACCTCACGTCCCTGCTATCCTGACTTGACAGGAACTGTGACCTAGAACTCTTTCTTCCTTAAGTTTCTTTGCCAGAGTCTTTGGAGAGTGCCAGAGTCTTGCCATATAACCTGGGATGTCTCAAACTCACAATCCTCTCGCGTTGGCTTCTCAACTGCTTAGCATGCACTGCCACATCTGACTGGAACTTTCTGTTTAACTGATATTTGACAAACTACTTAATTTCACTGATTTATAGTTTCCTCACCAGTATACTACGTTGGTCTCCATATTTTGAGATTTTTTTTAAAGGATTAATTGAAATTATGTGATTAAATACACAGAGGCAGTGTTTCACACTCCGGGTGGTTAATAAATGTTAATTTTTTGTTTGTGTTTTTGTTTTCTGAAACAAAGTCTCCCTAAGTAGCACCGAGTAAAGACAAAGCAGCAGGAAACGGGACAGAGAAAGGGACAAAGCCCCTCAGTCCCACAGTTTCATGTATGAAACAACAAACCTGTATGAACAACAAAACCCACTGTGTAGGCCGGCTTGGCAGAGCCCATACTCCGTTTTCTGAGAGAGAGCTCAAACAAGGGAGTTACCAGCTAAAGAGCCAGGCTTAAGGACATCTCAAACTCCATGACCTTTGAATATCCTTATCAGTGCCCTCACAAACCACAACCACCTTTTGGTTTCATCTACAAACTGAGAGGAAGTTCTCTACAGTGAGAGAACTGAGTAAGCAGGATCATTGTAAATTGACTCTTTAAACTTTGCTTAATCTTTGAACCTGGTTATAAATTACAACATTTGAACAATGTGACATCAGAGGCTACAAAACCATGTGCACAGCGAGGGCTAAGATACTTCAGTGTGATCCTATCTCTTGAGAAGCCCACCCCAACTTCTTGGGTGTGTGCGGTCCTCTTCTTATTAACTCTAATTTTGCTTCATGCTGAATCCTGCTACACCCACATAGAGGCTTCTGGAAAGGACTCCTCCTTGAGCTGCGTAGACAACAGTGTCACGTCAGGGGTAAGAGGTCAACAGGCTTCCTCTCCCACTGTTGCTGACAGACTAAACTAGCCTCAGCCTCAAGGACTCTCACCTGACCCTCCTGAGTACTCATAGGCACACACCACCACACCCAAGCTGACTTTTTATGCTCTAAAAACAAGTGTACACACCCAGTATGAGTAGGCACCATATCTATACATCACTGGGGCTGACCCAGGATCTTGCCCTGAGTCAATATACTCATATTAACTAGCATGATACCCACATTGCAGAAGATTCAGCTGGAAGCATGTTCTAAGTCATGAGCTCCTTGGACTATCTACACCCCGTTCCCATCTGATCAGCACGACGAACCGTTGCCTTAGTGTATGTATACAAAGCAAAACAGAAGTGATGCTTTCATGGAACTCCCGTTTCTTCTGCTGTAACAGTGGGCAGGGATACAGCTTCAGGTGTGATTTCTGCTGTCTCTTTGAAGCCTCTTTGCTTTGTGAGGGACTAGACAAAGAGCTGGATCTAGCGTCAGAAAGGCAAGTGGCTGCAGGTGTTCTTTAACTTGGAATAATCTGTTGTTTGCCCAGTGGCAATGGAAAGGGTTTCGGTAAACGTTTGATGCATGAGTGGCTGTGGTAGCCTGAATGAGTTTAAACCTTGTTCCCAATTGGTATCACTGTCTGGGGAGTTAAGGACCCTTCAGGAGGTGGGTCTTGCTGAGAAATAAATTTCTGGGGATGGGCTTTGAGAAGTCATAAGCTCGCCCCACTTCTAGCTTGCTCTGTCGCTTGTGTTTGAAGATGTGGATTCTCAACTTCCCATTCCAAGTGCCTGAAGCCTCCTCCGACATTACGGGGCTTTCCCCTCTGGAACTGTGAGCCCAAATAAGCTCTTCCTCTCCTAGTGCTAAATCACGGCAACAAACAGCAACAAACACAATGGCTCGATTTCAAAAGAACAAAATTGAGAGGGGCTGCTTACTTTTCAGTTTTAAACATTTATTTGTTATTGCTGGATGTGTGTATATGTATGTGATGATGTGTGTAAGAGTACAGGTGGTGTGTGTCACGGCACGCAATGATCAGAAGACAACTTTCAGGACTGAGCTCTTGCCTTCCGCTCTATTGAGGCTGGGGCTTTTGCTGTCTCTGCTATGGGACATACTTGAGGCTGCCTGGCCTACAGCTTCTCACTGATTCTCTTGCATCTGCCTCCCATCTCACTGCAGGAGTTCTGGGAAAAGAGACAGACACTGAGTGCGGAATAACAGAGGCACACTGAGTGTGCACACTGAGTGCGGGGATAACAGACGCACACTGAGTGTGCACACTGAGTGCGGGATAACAGAGGCACACTGAGTGTGCACACTGAGTGCGGGATAACAGAGGCACACTGAGTGTGCACACTGAGTGCGGGATAACAGAGGCACACTGAGTGTGCACACTGAGTGCGGGGATAACAGACGCACACTGAGTGCGGGATAACCGAGGCACACTGAGTGTGCACACTGAGTGCGGGGATAACAGAGGCACACTGAGTGTGCACACTGAGTGCAGGATAACAGAGGCACACTGAGTGTGCACACTGAGTGCAGGGATAACAGAGGCACACTGAGTGTGGGATAACAGAGGCACACTGAGTGTGCACACTGAGTGTGCACACTGAGTGCAGGATAACAGAGGCACACTGAGTGTGCACACTGAGTGCAGGGATAACAGACGCACACTGAGTGCGGGATAACCGAGGCACACTGAGTGTGCACACTGAGTGCGGGATAACAGAGGCACACTGAGTGTGCACACTGAGTGCGGGGATAACAGAGGCACACTGAGTGTGCACACTGAGTGCGGGATAACAGAGGCACACTGAGTGTGCACACTGAGTGCGGGATAACCGAGGCACACTGAGTGTGCACACTGAGTGCGGGATAACAGAGGCACACTGAGTGTGCACACTGAGTGAGGGGATAACAGATGCACACTGAGTGTGCACACTGAGTGAGGGGATAACAGACACAAACAAGTGCATCTAACTTTTCACATGAGTTCCAGGGACTAAGCTCAGGTCAGACTCAACAGACACCAAGGAAGGCATGCAAAGGGCAAGCATGTAATGAAAAGATAATCAAAATCATATGCCATTGGGGCACTGCCAGCTAAAGCAGTGAGTCGATACCACCATGTACCTGTTGGAATGACCAAAGGTTAAAACAGAAAATTCCAGTAAGGATATGGGACAAGAAGGCCCTCTCATTCAAGGTGGGACAGTGTACAGCCACTTCTGAAGACATTTTGACAATTTCTTTAAAACTACCATATTCTCACCATACAACCCAGTGGATGTATTCCTTAGCATGTACTCAAAGGAGTTGAATATTTATGACCATACATAAACCTTCATGTGAATATTTCAAAAAAATTCTTCACCATTTAGAACTTATGTATAATCTATGTTCCTACTGAAATAGCTCATTGTGTCTCCCTTCTCTCCCCTCAGCTCATCTTGGTCACTTCAGAGAAATGTGTGATGAAGGGGTCAGGTCCTGGAGTCAAACAGAGTTGCCATGGTCATTCACCCAGGGCCTGGTCTAGTTATTTGCTATTCTGTGCCTTCATCATTGGTTAAATGGACATAGCCATACATATTTCATACGTTGTAAAGGTAAAACACTACCATTTTAACATATTCGGATAGGACGCATCTTCAAATTTGAAACATGGTATAGTTTAATTGAAAGTGTTTAATTTAATTTAATTTTCTTGTTTTAGTAACAGATAAGACAACAATGGACATTATGATTAATGACTTCTGAACTGACAAAATGGTGTCTGTATTGTGGGATTGCTGTTAGGATGGGTGTTTTGTTGTTTCTTTTCTGTTTCAAATGTTGAAAATGATCTCTGACCTAAGGTACCGCTCAGTGTGTTCGCCATTGGTGTTCCCATTGGATATATGAAGAGCCCATATCCTAGGGATGAGGCTGTGACTGAGACACACCTAGGACGTCATTCAAGACCCTCGGAAACCAGAAGAGGAGATCTCAGTGACCTACCTCATCAGGATGGAGCAGACCTTGCATGTGACTTACCCGGCTTTGTAACAGGCACTTCGAGACGCTTCCCACTATCTGAGTCCTCCACACCCTGGGCTGTGATGGAGTAGGGCCGACTGGCTTTGTTCTTAAAGATGATGAGGATGGAGTCCCCCACCTCGGCATGGATCATTGGGCCTAAAGGCAAAACACAGCCAGGACATCACAAATATTATGTCATGCTTAGCAGTGGGGCCAGCCTGAGTCCAAATTCTTCCCCTTCCCTTGGGTGAATTGTGTAATCAGAGTCTCAATTTTCTCATCTGCAGAATGGGCTCACTAGGACTGCTCCCACAGGACTATTAAACGGCATTGCATAGGTATTGTCGAGTTTATTTCTCTCAGCGAAGCCAAGTATTCAGGAAATGCTTAGCTTCTTACTGCTCTGGAGCAGCAGTGTTTCGTTGTAAGCTGTGATCCTTTGGATGAGAAGTGTCCCCTGTAGTCTTGGTCTCCAGTTGGTGGCACTGTTTGGGAGGTTTGGGTGGTTTAAACTTGCTAGAGTATGTCAGTAGGGATGGACTTTGAGATTAAAATCTACACATTTCCAGTTTGCTCGCTCTAAAAGTTTGCCCGGTGCCTCCCCTGAAAGATGTGAGCTCTCAGCTTCCTGCTCTTGCTGCCATCCTGCTGTCTTGCCTCCCTGCCATGCCAGACCCCTAGCCCTCTGCAAGCGTGAGCACAGAAAAGCCCATCCTTCTACAGGTTGTCTTGGTCATGGTCTTGTACAGGAACAGAAATCTGACTAATGCTAATGCAGTGTGAAACCTTAAAGGATCCAAATCGCTTATGGTTTAGTAAATGGGGTTGATACTAATAATGAGCTCCCATGAAACGATGAAGTGATGGGTAATAAAGGGAGTTAGGTAGCAAAGTCATGTTGCATGACTGGTGCTGACTCTCGACACGTGGATACCCTGTCACTAATGCACACCTAGTGCTGACTCTCAACACGTGGATACCCTGTCACTAATGCACACCTAGTGCTGACTCTCAACACGTGGATACCCTGTCACTAATGCACACCTAGTGCTGACTCTCGACACGTGGATACCGTGTCACTAATGCACACCTAGTGCTGACTCTCAACACGTGGATACCGTGTCACTAATGCACACCTAGTGCTGACTCAACACGTGGATACCGTGTCACTAATGCACACCTAGTGCTGACTCTCAACACGTGGATACCCTGTCACTAATGCACACCTAGTGCTGACTCTCAACACATGGATATCATGTCACTGATGCACATCTGGTGCAGTCTGTCAATATGTGGATATCGTGATGGTTAGTTTAAACGTCAACTTGCCCCAGCCTAGAATCAGATGAGAAGGGTCTTGGTGAGGGGTTGTCTAGATCGGGTGACCTGTGCTCTTGTCTGTGGAGATGGTCTTGACTGCCTTGGCTGACCGAAGAAGACACTGCCTGAAAGTGGACAGCTCTGCTCCTTGGGCTGGGGCCCTGGACTGTACGCGAGTAGAGAAAGCTACCTGAGCACTCGGCATGCATTCCTTCCTCTCTGCTCTTGAAGTGGACTGTCTCAGGCTCCTGCTGCTGTGAGCTCTCCATCAGATAGACTGTAGCCTGGAGATGTGGGCTAACACAAACCCTTGCTTATCTAGGTGGCCTCTGTCAGGTTTTGGTTTGTTTGTTTGTTTTATCACACAATGCTCTCTGGTCTCTCTTGTGGGCTTCTGTGTCCATGCAGAAGGAGTCTGCCCCTGCGGGAGCAAGAGAGGTTGTGCCTGACCAGTGGTGTCTTCCTCATGCCGAGTGCCTCTTGCTTTACAGTGCTAGGGAAACACCCTGACAAGATGCAGTGAAGGGGGTCACAGTCATCTTCAGACTCCCTTTGCAGAAGTGTCTCCCACCTGAGCCTTTGGTGTGTTCTACATTCATCCAGAGATATGCCTTGGAGGGTTAACGGTGTGACAACACCCATTCATTTGTCACTGAATCAAGCTATGCCTTTGATCCTGAGGAACACGGATAAAGTCATTAATACATCTAAAGTTTGTTGAACTATAGTTCTCTCCAGAAGTAAAAAGGAACTGCTATGTGTTTAAGCAGTAAGCATGGACATGGTTCAGACAGTTTGCACACATTAAAGTCATCACTCACCACTGTTTACCAGTCCACTGCACAAGCTTTACTGGCTAAAAAAGTGTCTTCCAGCTGGTAGTGCAATGTGAGGGGACCCAGAGCAGTGGTGGACAGAGGTGGACCTGCCATGTCCCCGCTGAGTTACTTGGAGTCCAGGCCACTCTAAGCTGCAAACAGTGAAGGAGCCTTGCTCTCCACTGGACGATGGCTGCGAGCTTGCCCCTGATGTCTGTCCCTCATTTCCCATACCAACCAAGCCAGGCTCTTGAGGAGCACGCCCAGCCCCCTCTGCTAGCCCCACCCTTTTCCTTGGAGCTCTGAGAACACTGGCAGCTCCAATGAGTGACTCATGTGGAAATGGCAAACAAGCTGGTGAGACAGCCGAACACGGAGGTGTGGGGGAGGGGAGCACGTCATCAATGCCAGGCTGTTATCACAGCCGTCACTGTGATATTGGAAACACCGTGTAACCCACACTCATGAAGTTACCTGTGGCGTAAAAAGCAGAGAAGTATTTCCCAAGTCCTCTAATTTAGTCTTCTGCCTTAAAAACATTCTTTTCAAATGGGGTGGGTCTAGTGTCTCCCAGGTGAGGGGAAATGTGGACGGAAGCTGGAAGGGCACTGTTGATGGCCAGTCACACAGCTGGGCATCGGCCAGCCCAGAGTCCGTGCTTACACATGGTCGGTTCTGCAGTCCATAGGTCAGGTTGAGACCTGTCACTCTTGGCACCCAGCACACAAGGGGGCTCCTTTTGGCTCATGTTCAGCTTTTTTTTTAAATTGTCTTTATTGAGCTCTACACTTTTCTCTGCTCCCCTACCTTCTTTTCCCCTCCCTTTCTACCCTCTCCCATGATCCCCATGCTCCCAATTTACTCAGGAGATCTTGTCTTTTTCTACTTCCCATGTACATTAGATCCATGTATGTCTCTCTACCCTAGTCCACTTTGTTGTCTAGATTCTCTGGGGTTGTGAATTGTAAGCTGTTTTTTCTTTACTTTATGTCTAAAAGTGAGTACATATGATATTTGTCTTTCTGGGTCTGGGTTACCTCACTCAATATGATGTTTTCTAGCTCCATCCATTTGCCTGCAAATTTCAAGATGTCATTTTTTTTTCTGCTATGTAGTAATCCATTGTGTAAATGTACCACATTTTCCTTATCCATTCTTCAATCGAGGGGCATTTAGGTTGTTTCCAGGTTCTGGCTATGACAAACAATGCTGCTATGAACATAGTTGAGAACATGTCCTTGTGGCATGATTGAGCATCCTTTGGATATATACCCAAAAGTGCTATTGCTGGGTCTTGAGGAAGGTTGTTTCCTAATTTTCTGAGAAATCACCATATCCAAAGCAGCTGTACCAGCTTGCATTCCCACCAGCAATGCAAGAGTGCTCCCTTTACCCCACATCCTCTCCAGCATAAATTGTCATCAGTGTTTTTGATCTTGGCCATTCTTATAGGTGTAAGATGGAATCTCAGAGTTGTTTTGATTTGCATTTCTCTGATGGCTAAGGATGTTGAGCATTTCCTTAAGTGTCTTTCAGCCATTTTAGATTCCTCTGTTGAGAGTTCTCTGTTTAGGTCAGTACTCCATGAGAGTTCTCTGTTTAGGTCAGTACTCCATTTTTTCTATTGGATTATTCGCTCTTTTGACAACCAATTTCTTGAGTTCTTTGTATATTTTGGAGATCAGCCCTCTGTCCAATGTGGGGTTAGTGAAGATCTTTTCCCATTCTGTAGGCCGTTGTTTTGTCTTGTTGACCGTGTCCTTTGCTTTACAGAAGCTTTTCAGTTTCAGGAGGTCCCATTTATTAATTGTTTCTCTCAGTGTCTATGCTGCTGGGGTTCTACTGAGGAGGTGGTCTCCTGTGCCCTCAAGTGCGCTTCCCGCTCTCCCTTCTAGTACTGAGGAGGTGGTCTCCCGTGCCCTGCGCTCAAGTGTGCTTTCCGCTCTCCCTTCTAGGCTCATGCTCGGTTTTCTGTGTCACTGTGCACACTGAGGAGGACCTTGAGGAGGTCCCATAGACACTCTGCCCAAAGTCCTGAGCCATCAAACTGTTTAAATAAAAATTTCTCAGCTCAACAGAGAGGTGGTAAAGGGGCTCAAGAGCATGAGACACCTGGTAGATTGCCCTGACGACAGGGATCCCAAGGTGTGTGTGAAAGGTGGGGCTGGGGGCGGCGTGGAGAGACATGCCCACCCTCAGGGCTGACAGCGCCTGGCTGGAATTGCCTTACCCAGGAGTTGTAGGTGGTCCTCTCTCGGTGGCCTGGCTTTAATCTCCACAAATTCTCCATTTGTGTATTCCCTGTAAACCACCTTCTTGTACTGAGAGCCAATCCAGTTTTCAGTGTGGTTCATGAATATGTCCCCATGTCTGCAAAGAAATCAAGGTCGTCAGATGGCAGGAAGACCGAGAGTGCCTCCGCTATCTGCAGGGCTCTGGGGCGGTGGGAGCCTTCGCAACCCCTCTGCGAGCAGGGCTAGCAATGACACCTCAGAGTTCCTCATGTCCTCAACTTGGCATGGACCCATGGCTGTCATCTGCAGCATGGCTCTACACTAGGCTAACCTTAGAGAATCCTAAAGGGCAACAGAGACTGTGCTTCTCTGGCTCACCTGTGTACTAGGTGAGTGCGCGCACACACACACGCTCCTCACAGAAAACACACTCACACAATAAATATATACATACACCCTCCTCACAGAAAACACACCCACCCTCCTAACAGAAAACACACTCACACGCATACAACCTCCTCACAGAAAACACACACACACACCCTCCTAATAGAAAACACACTCATACGCATACAACCTCCTCACATACACACCCCCACATCCTCCTACAGAAAACACACTCATACACATATACACATCTTCCTCACATAAACACACATAGCATCTTCACGTAAAACACCCTCCTCACAGAAAATACACTCACACACACACACACACACACAAACTCCTCACATACATATTCCCACATCCTCACACACTCATACCCATACACACACCCTCCTCACGTAAACACACACAGCATCTTCATGTAAAACACATACACACACACATGTGCACGCGTGTGCCCTCCTTAACTCTAAAACCCTCCAGGTTCCATGACTGCTATTCTTCCACTCTGAAACCCCCCAAGGCTGCAGGGTGGGTACTGTGAATGTACAAGTGCATAGTTCTTGTTATTCTCGTGTTCTAGTCACCCACCAAACGGTGGGTTTTGTGTGTACCTGTTTGAAGACACTATCAGGTATCAGGGTTTTATGTGTACCTGTTCGAAGACACTTTAGCAGATGTCAGGGTGTGCTAACACTGTCCTGAGCTCACAGCGCTGTACTCAGCCTGAAGGAAGCCGCTCCGGTTCTTTTATCCTCTCCATAAACATATCCCAGCCCTGTTGTGCTTGGGGACCTGAGACAGGGCTTCCACACCCCTGCTATTTCCAACAGTGGACCCCATAAAGCACACACGGCGGAATGAAACGGGCCAAGAGCACTTGTGCACGACGGCAGAGCTGAAACAGGACTCTGCAATCTGCTTCAGGTGCCACTGGCTGTGGGTGTGTGCACTAAGCCTCTGATGTTTGCACAGCTCTTCAGATAGCTTCACATTTTCACAGGAACTGCAAGTGTTTCTGAGTGATTTGAGGATACTCTGGGGTTGCCCTCCCTCCCAACGTGTCCCCTGGGCGTTCCTGGAGAAGTGGCCTTTTACACCACTCTGGGAGTGGGGCACACCAAACAGACTTTAACAAGTAGGCACACTTGTAAATGTGAAGCCTCTGGAACATTAAGGACAAGCTCTATGTGTCTGTCACTGAGGCAAATCACAAAAGATGGAGAAAAAAACTCAGAAACAGCTGGGTATCATGGTACAACTATAATCCCATCTGCTTGGTGGGGTGCTGAGACAGAGGATGGCAAGTTCAAGACCAGACTGGGCTACCAGTGAGATATTGTCCCCAAGAAAACAAAAATCACTTTCACTTCCAAACAGGTCCTTCCACAGCTCTCAAATCAACCACCTGTGTTCTAATGCAAGAACAGTGCCGCACGGCTCTCCCTGCCACCTACACAACCTCCCTTCTGTCTCTGCTCTGCACACAGAGTGCTCCCCAGCTCTAAGGCTGACCCTCTCTTCCTCATGAGGAACCTCTCAGTGACCCTCTCTGCAAACCTTCTCAGCTTGGCTCAAGTCCTGCATTATCTGTTTTCCCTAAGTTCTGAACCTGACTGGCTGTCCCTTCCCACCACCAGACACTCTGTCATCCTAAACATTGGCTCTCTTGATCGCGGTGAGCCCTCCACCCATCCCGCCCTTGTGTATGCTAGTTGCTCTGTCGAGAACTAGTCCCCTCTTCTTGTACTGCCTTATTCCACATCTCATTTCAAAGACTGCTTCCTCCAGGAGCCTCTCCCACCTTCCCCCCTCCAGATGGGACTGTGTGCTCCACTGTGAGTTCTCACTAAAGGTCCCCTCTGTTAGAGATTGTGTCCCTCCCTACTTGTTCCAGCGTTATCCTTGGGGACCATGTATTCAGTGTGGGAAAGCCCCAGTCTTTGCTCACCAGCATTTTGCACAGCGGATATTCAATAGATACATACAATAGCACCTCTGCCCTGACTACACTTATTGCAAAAGCAGAGAGTCTACTTTTACAGTCAGTGGGTCTTAGCTGAGCTTGTGACCAGCACAGGCCCCGCTTGCTCTTCCCCGGCTCTCCTCTGCTGCAAAGGGCATGCAGAAATTGCTGTATGAGAACCTTGTCAAAGCTGATGCTGGGAAAGTGCTGCCTGAATGAGTCAAGTGTGCTGTGAGGCCATCAGGACGAACTGCCTATAAAAGCATTAGCAGATGCCTGTGTATAATTATTGTTTAGTAGATGTTCATTATGGTGACTCCTGGGATTGCTAAATTATACACACACTGGTCTCCAAGCTCAAGGGTGCTAGCAGCATAACTTCGTTTCTCTTTAACAATTTAATCTCCTCTTTTTCAGATTTCCTCTTTTCGCACAAATCTGATGTGAAGTTCTGCTGATGGGTCCATGTATTGCCTTTCTGAAATTTTGATGCCTTCCCAGCACACTCTAAAGAAACCCCCAATGGGTCATGGGAGAGGGTAGAACAGGAGGGGAAGAAAGGGAAGGGAGCGGAGAAAAATGTCTAGCTCAAAAGAAAAAAAAAGGAAAGGAAAGAAAAAAAAGGAAAGAAACCCGTAATGAAGAAATTCAGGTACTGAGAGGATCTGTGCTGATCAGGACAGCAGCAATAAATGTCTCTGAGAAGATTTGTGCCAGGAACGGGGTCAAAAATAACAACCTTGGGGCAAAATCAGATGTGTAAGCCAGAGGTGTGCCCAGATACACCTGCAAGCTTCTTCAGAGGCTGAGGCAGGGGCCTAGAGATAGAATTTGGACCTGGGTACCTCAGTGAGCTCCTGTGTCAAACAAGCAGCTGCTGATCTCAGCAGCAGAGTGCTTCTGTAGCATGTAGGAGCCTCAGTTTGATCCCCAGGACTAAAAACAGCCATAGGCACAAAACCTGGGATGGAGAGAACCTGGTCTCTCGCTTCCTATCATTGGAGACACTGTGGATGCACCCCTCAAGGGCGTGCACATCCATCGTGTGTGGGGTCAGAGGAGGATGACTTTTGGGAGCTGGTTGTCTCCCTCCACTATGGGATGTGGAGACTGAACACAGGTCATCAGGCTTGGGCAGCAAGCTCCTTACCTACTGAGCCGTTTTGCTGTCCCTGGGCTTCATATAAACTGATAAAACTACAGAATTTGGTACACTTTGAATGTGTGCCAGTGTCCACACCCCACTCACTTTCATTGGCTTATGGTCCAATAACCAGAGCAGTGGGAAATTAATTCATTTTATCCATCTTCCCCACCAGCAGTCTCTTGTTTTTCTACACCTTCAGCCCAGAGTCCCAGAGTCACAGAGCCTGAAGCTAGACTCCCCTGCTCCTTCAGATTGACTGGCGCTTCAAACATAAGTTAGCATGAAGGCTGTGGTGACTAGCAGCAGCCTCTTAGTGAAATAACTGCTTTAGAAATGGCCAAATTACTTTTCATTTTCCTCAGAAAATGTTCCACCAGTGTTTAACTTGGACCGGCAACACAAGTTGTCCCAAAGAAACATGTCTAGATTAGCAAATCATTTGTGAATAATTGAGTAGATTTAAAATGCTCCTGCCCTCAGGGCAAACTTTCTCCATAGTCACTTTGATTTTTTTTTTCCATTACAGCTGCTCTTACCCAAAACAATGGCTGGCAAGAAAGAAAAGAAACTGAAGTGTTGAGCACTTCTAGAGGTGCTAGAGGTGTCAGTGTACTGCAGACATGAAGGGTTTGTAGGAGGTGGGAGGTAATGAAAGCCTGGGATAGACGCTAAGAATGGGAGAGACCGTGTGTTGTGTTGGAGAGAAGCGGGTTTTCCCTGGGACGACCTGCATTCAGCTCCTGCTCTGCCAAAGGTTATCTGGATGCCCCGCTTTGGCCGAGGCTCCCTCATCTCTGTGCCAGGGCAGCAGGACGTGGTAAGGTTGGAGAAGTCGACACTCGGTGCTGATGCCTTCCTGGTGCCCAGAGACCCCAGTGTGCCCCGAGGAACTTGGTCCCGAACTCCAGAGTAAGGACAGTGGAGAACCAAGTCCTTGGTGTGGCTCGAGCACCGCCCATGCGTCAACAAGAGACCCTGGCTGCTATCACTCCAACAGAGGGCCAGTCTTTCTGATTTTCTAGGTAGCTTGGAAATCTGCTCTTCCTGCCCTGGCTCAGGAATCTCTCTCAAGGCAATAGCCTTAGATCATCCTTGGATGTCCCCATCTGGATCCATGTTTGCCAGAAGCATTTCTGCTGCCCCCCCTCCCCTGTACTGCTGGGTCTACAGAGGCCCTTCTTCACACCTGGATTCCACACACCTTCTCTCCCTCATATGGTTAATTTTTCTTCCCTGTCCCACTACTGCTGCAGGTCCCACTTTTCCTCTGAGCACACCCATCTGCATTTTCATTCAAAACTCGTCTATCCATCCATCCGTTCATCCATCCTCCTCAGTCATGAAGTAGACCAATGTAAGGGACTAGGAGAGGCACAGGAACCCACTTGTGCCCT
Organism: Ondatra zibethicus; assembly: GCA_004026605.1. Classification (NCBI taxonomy): domain Eukaryota; kingdom Metazoa; phylum Chordata; class Mammalia; order Rodentia; family Cricetidae; genus Ondatra; species Ondatra zibethicus. Next base: position 27,463 of record PVIU01011781.1, on the reverse strand, counting down.
CAGGGTGGCCTCTGGCCTACTTTCAGGTGAGGAGACAAAAGTCTCGCTAATTTTCTGCACTCATAAAGCATAGTGTCTGCCTGCAGAACTGTGCACAGAAAGCCCGGCCGCTTGGTTTCCACGGTTGCTAAGGCCCACAGAGCATGCGCATCCCCACCGAAGAGCCGTGGCTTCGCCCATGGTACCTTTCCCCTCCTGCGTCCAAGTGCTGCTTTTCGAACTCCCAGTTTTTGTTAGGGGCATAATCCCATTCTACCTCTTCAGCGGCGATGAAAAAGGTTCTTAGCATCCCGTAGGGTGGCTCAGAAGGGTCCCTGTTGCCACAGCTGCTGACCTCATAGATCTGACCCATGCCTCTCACGAAATGGTGCAAGGTGGAACAGAACACCTTGAAAATACCTGGAGGAGAAAAGGGTTGGCATGGTGCCCACGACTTGATATTTCTAGTGGTGGTGATCTTACCAAATTTACACATCTTATCCCAACATCAGTAACCAGGAATGTGGATGTTTAGAATACCAACCTCATGGTATTTTTTTTACAGCATACCTCATGAGGAATAAATTACTTTGACTATAATATTTTTGAGAGAAAATACTACTTAAAATTTATTTGTAGTAGGGAAAAATCAGAATATTGTTGCCGAGAAAGTACTTCTCTGGACCATTCCTGTTGTACACACCTGCTTATAGTCACTTCTGGAAAACTACTGATCCTTATGACTCTCAGCCCAGCCCAGTTTATAGAGAACTCATTACCTATGAGATGAAAGACCTAGACAACGTTCAAACTAGGCCATGGTTAGGATTGTGCCCTGAAGGATTTCGTGAATTATAAAGCAAGTAAGCATGAAAGTCAAATGGATTACTCCATTACAGCCTTGAGCCAGGGAGGGCTCATGTGTATCATGATGGGTGGAACAGAGAAAGAAAGAAAAAGATCACCTGTAGTTTTCTATAGAATATCAACTATGATGTCTGGCTGAGATTTATGTAATTTAAAAACTGAATTTTTAGACATGTTGGCATCTGAGATGTGTGTGTATGTGTGTATTTAGAATATACATATATTCAAATTAAACTCACCATACAATTATGTGAAATGAAATCATTGATGATATTAACTATCAATAAAATTGTTGGATCAATCTTCCCATTCTCTAACAGACTGTTCTTAGAGGCAACTGATTAGCTGTCTATAATTACCTATGACACACAGAGAGAGCTCTGCTCAGGCGTCCCAAGTACCTGTTGTCTACATAATGACTGTCATTTCTGGATGAGCAGATCTGGTTAGTTCAATGGGTCCATTGCACCCACTTCAAACAGAATCCCAATAAAGCATAGTAAACACAAAAGGTATTATTAGTATTATACACTAGGACCATCTTTTTAAAACCATAGAGAAGACAACTGGGAAAGACCTCTCTCTACACCACAGGGAAGACACCCGGGAAAGACCTCTCTCTACACCATAGAGAGGACACCTGGGAAAGACCTCTCTCTACGTCATAGAGAAGACACCCGGGAAAGACCTCTCTCTATACCATAGAGAAGACATCCGGGAAAGACCTCTCTCTATACCATAGAGAGGACACCCAGGAAAGATCTCTCTATATACCATAAAGAGGACACCCGGGAAGGACCTCTCTTTACATGGACTTTTATCCTGACAGAACACAATCAAGAGTTCATTGTGGCTTCTCAATAATGGAGCCATTAAATTCTCCAGGAGCGAAGGAAAACAATGTGAGCTGCTATCTACTGTTTGCTCTTCCCACGCCTCTCTGTCTCTGTCTCTGCCTCTGTGTGTGTGTGTGCACGCGCGTGCATGCGTGTGTGTGTGTGTGTGTGTGTGTGTGTGTGTAAGAGTGCATTGCAGGATGTGGTACTTTGAAAGAAAATGGCTCCATAGGGAGTGGAACTATTAGGAAGTGTGGCCTTGCTGAAGTAGGTGTGGTCTTGTTGGAGGAAGTTGTCATTGTGGGGATGGGCTTTGAGGTCTCTTTTGCTCAAGCTACACTCAGTGTGGCACACAGTTTCTTCTGCTGTCTGCAGATCAAGATGTAGAACTACCAGCTCCCTCTCCATCTTATGTCTGCCATGTTTCCTGCCAAGATGATAATGGACTAAACCTCTGAAACTGTAAGCCACCCCAAATAAATATTTTCCTTTATAAAAGTTGCCGTGGTCCTGGTGTCTCTTCATAGTAATAAGAACCCTAACTAAGACAGAGGCCAAAGGACCACCTGGACTGTCTTTCCTTGGGAGCCATCTACCTCAGTTTCGAAACAAAGTCCTTCATTGGCTGAGATCCAACAATTAGGTGAGGCTGGCCAACCAGTGGGCCTCAGGAGTGTCCCTGTTCCCACTGCTGAAGCACTAGGAATACAAGCATGTGTCGGTACATACGGTGTACCTGCATGGTCCGGCTGCATGAATGCCGTGGTGGCCATGTGGGGAAACAGAGCCAGGGAGTCACGATGAGTCCCTCGTAGGTGGATGGTGTTGCCTTGAAAATAAACTCCGTGCATGTCTGTGTCGGTGCCCATTCCAATCAAGTGCCAAGAAACTCTGTCCTTCTTGCACATGCTTAGTCCCGGCTGGCTGCCATACATGTAGCCATTGATAGCTAAATAGAAGGAAGAAGACAGTGAGCGCCTATTGTGGAATATTAGGTTAATATGTGTTACATTCATTTGTGCTGTGGAATATTGTTTAATGATGCAAAGATATGTTGCCTTATTTTATGTTGCATTTGTTTAACTCTATAAAGCTGTGTTACTTTGCCTGCTGCCTAAACAACTGATTGGTCTAATAGAGAACTGAATGGCCAATAGCTAGGTAGGAAAGGGATAGGTGGGGCTGCCAGAGAATAAATAGGAGGAGAAATCTAGACTTGAAAGAGAAGAGGGAGGAGCGAGAAAAGGAGAAGGAGGGGAGGATGCCAGGGGCCACACAGCCACTCAGTCACAGAGTAAGAAGGAAAAAAGCTATATAGAACAAAGAAAGGTAAAAATCCCAGAGGCAAAATGTAGTTAAAGAGAAAAGGGATAATTTAAACTAGAAAAGCTAGCTAGAAACAAGCGAAGGCCAAGCATTCATAAGTAAGAATAAATCTCCGTGTATTTTTTGGGGAGCTGGGTGTCAGGCCCCCAAAGAGTAAAACCAACTATGAATGCCCATTGTAATTCTGTAGCCATATTGAAAACACTATCTCCAAAAGCAATTATCAGTGGGCTTGAGAGAGAATCACAAGCATATGAACAGTGCATAAGATCCTTGTTACTAAGAGGATGCATGTTACTAGAAAAAAACCCACATGGTGTCTAGAATTAACAATAAATCTGAAAATATACTAAAATTATAAAATTTAGCAATACATATTCTAAGACAGTAATTCCAAGAATCACTAAGGCATGACAAGGTTGTTTTCTGCAGGTCTGTCTGTTCTTATGGCAAAACTGCCTGATAGCATATTGGAAAGCGTTTCAGTTAACATTCTGTTTGTGTGTGTTGGAAGAGCATCATCCCTATAAGAATGCCATTGGAGGGGACTGGAGAGATGGCTCAGCGGTTAAGAGCACCAGTTGCTCCTCCAGAGGACCCAGGTTCAATTCTCAGCACCATAGGGTGATAGAAACATCTGTAATTCTAGTCCCAGGGAATCTGACTCCCTCTTCTGCCTCCCATAGGCCACATGGTGCGTAAGCAAACATGAAGGTAAAACATCCATTTGCATAATAAAATAATTTTCAAAAAAATATCAGTTGACTTCCCCATCTTCTCATATTCCTCTAGAAAAAAATCTTGATACAAAAATTATTTTCTTTGAGGGTCTTATCCTGTTATCTTTGCCAAGTGACTTCCTCCATTATTGACATATTGAATTCAATTAATTTAATTGAGACAGATTCTCATTTGTCAAGGACTTTACATTTGCTTCTAGAATAAGTTATCAGATGTTCATTTACAGAGTTCCTAGATCCTGAGGAACCAGAAGCGTTTCAGTAAATTGGCATTGCATTTGCAGATATGACCAGTGGGCAGATTTGGGGTATTAGGAAGAGCTGTGTTTCTGAAAGGTTAGGACTTGAGTAAGGAAGCTTGTGTCTAAACGGTCACTTGTCTACCCTGATGAGATAGTGAGAGGTCTAACGGGGATGGTCTTTTCATATAATCTTGTGTATAAAATGTGTCTGTCGTTTGAACCAGCAAAGCTTACCAAGTGTGCTTAAATTTAGAATGACTAGTAAAAGAAGCCCCGGGGCTTCTAAAAGGAACATGTTTTTAAAGAGACATTGATAATTCTTTCACCAGTAAACTATCTAAATCTTGTCTACAAAATTTGAAAGAGTATTACCATAAAGTTGGGTACTAAGCAACCTACTACTTGAATGAGTTGGAAGAGAATCTTTTCTGACTCTAGACATGGATTTAATGCTTCTGTTTCTAGACCTTTCATTCATTCATCAAATACCATTTGAATACAGCTTATAAAATACACAGAACTCATGGCAGGGAACTATAAGAAGTCCTTAATCCTTAGGGTTTTTTTGTGGGGAGGAGTTTCCTTTCCTGGCTATGCAAACACGATTGGAATCAGAACCCAGCATATAGCTGACACGAAATTTGAGCCTAGAAACCTTGCTTTCTCTGAAGTGTGCTTTTTGATGATGTGAACATGAGTGTCACATGGTCAAACTACACTGAGGCTGGATTTGATGTGGCCCATCAGCTGTGTTATATGCCAAGCATCTCTGAGGATACCTTTCTTTTCAAGTTTGGCTTTCCTCTGTGGCATGACCAGGTTCTTATCATAGCTTAGTCCCTCCTTTTTATTATCAACTGAAAAAATATAATGATGCATGCCTGTAATCCCAGCACTTAGGAGGTGGAGGCAGAGGGATCATGTTCAGCATTTGAATCCAGTCTGGGATACAAGAGCCCCTCTCTCACAAACCAGCAAACAAACAAACAAACATCAGAAACAAATTCCATGTCCAGTTATAGAAAAACTATCCTGGAAGCTGATGCTGAAGGTCATTGCTCCCTGAATTTCACAGGTCTAAGAGGTGTCTCTGTTGGACCTGAGCACCGGACATTATGGGAGCCTATGACCTGATTGCTGTGGGTTATTGTAACCTTGGGCTTTGGGAACTTCCTGAGCCATGGAGGGATCTGAGGGATCTGAGAGCCTATTCATACGCTCTTCTCTATTGTTCTAAAAGGTAATGAAAATGTTGGAGCTGCCATGGGAGGACTTATGGCTGCACATATACTGAAATGTTACACTGTGCTAGTGAGCTGCTTGCTTTTATGGTTCTGGTGACTGGCCTCTTGTTTGGCTGCATGAGGCACCTGGCTGAGGCCGACAGAATCCTCTGTTAGTCACAGACAATCACCGGAGGCTTGACATCACGATATAAAAAGAATTAAGTCATTTCTCCTGAATTGAGATGAGGCATTTGAGGAATTCAATCCTGCAGCAGTCGCTCATCGTCATTGACTACAAACACTCAGTGCATTTATTCTCCTTATCTCCTGTCACCGCTGGAGATGCAGGAACTTCATCTGTCTTTTTTCCTACACTTTGGATCCTCTGTGTTCTTTGCTGCTGCAAGCTCTGAATTGCTTTGTCTAAGGACGACACGAGGCTTTAGAAGTGTCAGACTCACAGCATCTCTGGGAGCTCATGAAGCTGAAGGCGTGAAATGATTTACCTCCTGATCACGAGCGATACCAAAGACACCAAAGTTAGGCAGTTGGGTGGACTCAGCACACTTCCCAGCATGCCCCAGCCTTTCGTACCGTGCATCCTGTTGGACTTCACAAACTCCTTGTCTTCTTTGTTGACACTGAAGGGGCGCCAAGTAAACTTCTGGATGTTTTCATCAAGATACCTGCTGAGATTCTCATCAAAGACTGTGAACAGCAGGTAAAATTCCTTGTCTATTCCTTTCTAGAAAAAATGAAGAAACAAAGACATACAATGTACAGCTTGAATAGTCCTAAAATTCGCACAAAGTGGGTATCCACATTAGCCATAGACCCGCTTGTCATTTCGTAAGTCAGGACTCTGAGTGCGGTCTGTCTCTTGCTGTCCTCATGTCTAACGTGTGCTATCCAAACCACTCTCTATCCTGTTGCTTGCCTCACAGGGCTCCTTAGCAACAGCATCTGGTTGTCTCTCTCTCTCCATGACATTATGTAAGCTCAGTAGCCCCCTTCCTACCTAACTGCTCTTCCTGTAGTCTACACATTTCTATCATTGTGTGCTGAGGAGAGAGAGCATGTGAGGGGGAGGAAGAATAAGAGAGAATAAGTGGGGGAAGGAAATAGGAAAGAAGGTGGGGAGGAAGGAACGGAACAGACGTGGAACTGGGAGTTTAATTGACTGGCTGTGTGGAGGGCAGTGATGGTCAGAATCAACCTTAGGTCACTTGACCGTAGTCAGTGACATACCTTCAGCTCTGGGAGAGTTAGTGACTGACAATTGACTGGAAGGAAACCCTCCTCTCTAAGCCCCTCCCTCTCTCTGCCTGCCTAGAAGAATCGTGACCAGGTTTTAGTCTACAGAGAGACTGATGTACTTCTAAGGTACCTTTTACACTACAAATGACTTCGTTTGTTTGTTTGCCTTTTGAGATGGTGTTTCTTTGTGTAACAGCCCTAGCTGTCCTGGAACTAGCTCTATAGACCAGGCTGGCCTTGAGCTCACAGAGATTCACTTGCCTTTGCCTCCCGATTGCTGGGATTAAAGGCGTGCGCCACCATGACCAGTGTTACAAATTATTTTATCTTGGGCCAAATGGTTTTGTTTATTAACTAAACATTGGGTATTTTACTATTTTTTTCTTGTTGTCTGTTTTTAATCAATCTTGAGTAAGTAGTCTTACTATGAATAATATTTGACTTAGCAACATTCTTTGAAGACTATGAGGAATTCTCAAAGTTTTCATTGAGTAGATGCAACAGAAAGAAAAAGAAAGAACTACTTTACAAGTAGTTCTGTCTCTTAATCTCTTTGACTCAGGACTTCCCAACAGTGATAAGCAGGTTAGCATACTTGGGATAGGAATGGATAGATACTTCCAAGTCCCCAATTCTAATGACCTTCAGATTTACTAGTTGTAGTTCCTTGAGTATCACTCAGTGTCTCTTTGGGCCTTTGATTCTTCACCTTTGAAATGCAAACCACCACACAGCACTGTCTTCTGTTGCTGTTGAGGCATAGAGCACACTCACTGTATTTCACAGCAGACCTTTTAAAAGTTGCTTCATCATAGAGATAACTGACAATCCAAGACAGACCAAGACTTTTTTTGTCCTAGATAAACAGTTCCTGAGCCTGCGTAAGAGGCCTATACAGTGCCAGATACTGTATTTAAGTGATACAGCATTTAAGTGAATTAACCTGCTGTTTCTGATTAGGAGGTAATTGGTGAAATGTGTGGTTGAGTGAGCAGATATTCCACTTTTCATAAGTGAGTTTAAATTGTGTAACTGCAACTTGAAACCCTAGGTTTGGCCCTGTCCATCCATGCATCCACCCAAACCCTGGAGTAGGGTCATACAAGAAGCTGTCTATGTGCCTTCTCTTCCTTTCAGTCACCATGATTGATTTCCAGTGACTTGCAGCAACCCTCAGCTTTGACACAGTCTAGAATCACCTGGAGATTCTGATTGGATTCTGATCAGTGTGGAGTGAATGGATAAAGGAAGCTGGAAATGCTCATGGATGGGGCCAAGTCAGAGACCTCACTCAGCGAGAAGGATCCCAATCACATACCCTTACAGATGTTGAAGATTCAAGAATTAAGGCAACATACAGCTAAGAATGCCAACCCAATATCAACCACACTACAAACAGAAATGCTAAGATCTTAAGTCATGGTCTTAATTTTTCAAAAATTAAACAAACCCTCATAACCATAGAAGTCAATTTCAGAAGGCAATGTTTTGTTACCGGCCATTGCTGCTTAATCTCCAGCTACACTGCCAGTCCTTCCTACCTACCGCCCTGGGAAGAGTATGGTGACACTGGTGGCCTACCTGTGTCCCATCAGCATTGAGGGCACCCTTTTTACAGACCAGCAAAGGTCCCACGAGCCCAGCACTAGTGTCCTTGATTGGCTGGACTGCTGAGAAGTAAAGATAGGTCAGGCAGGGGGGATCTTCATCTGTCGGGCTGACACTCTCCGGCACTGTCCACCTGTAGGTGAAGGTTTCACCTGGCTTGACATGAGCCCCTGGTTTCAGAAATCCTGAGGATACAAATGAAACAATTTGACAAGCCTCCGCTGGGTCTCAGTCATGCGTGACTCTCTCTGATGACATATTTTACAGAAGGAAGGGTTTTTTTTTTCTTACAAATTCTACCCTGAGAACCCCTGGACCTCAGATGCTATTTTATGAGATAAACACTGAAAATCAAAGTGTTTCTTTCTTTGCAGGTTGTATTTTATTTTGTTCTCACACCATGCTTAGCCAGCCAGTTTTAAACGAATGATAGTGTTCCTTCCATTCACACAATTAAACACAAGTCTGTAAGATAGCACCAAATAACTTCTATGTGAAATATATCATACTCAGTCCTGCAGAAGACACCTGAGAAATTCAGCAAGAAACCTATCTTTGGGGGCTGGAGAGAAAGCTCAGCAGTTAAGAGCAAATACTGCTCTTGAAGAGGACCTAAGATCAGTGCCCAGCACCCATGTCAGTTGGGTCACATCAGCCTGTAACTCCAGTTCCAGGAGATCTAATACCTTCTGATCTCAGTAAAGACCTGCATAAACACACACACACACACACACACACACACACACACACACACACACACACACACACACACACACATACACAGACACATACACACAAGAATTTAAAAATAAATCATCAAAACAGAACACCTAGGAGGCAAATGTAGCAAATAAATCAAGCAACAAAAGCCAGAGCTCCTGAGCAAGTGTCCAGGGTTCAGGGCTGCTAACCAGGCAGCGTAGGTTGAAACTAAGATTGCAAATCTCCTGCACTTAGTGCTGTCAAGGGCACACTGGTCTCTCTGACGTGGACAAGAGAGACATTTACTCTGCATCTGTCTTTTGCTCTTCAAAAAGTTGCCCAGTGAGTTTTCTGAATAGAAAAGTGGAAAATGTAAACATTGTCACTGTCTCCCGTGTTTCCTGTGAACTGACCCCACCCCAGCAACCCTGAGTATCTGGGACTGGGGAGTGGAGGGCAAGCAGGGGCTGGGATGAGCAAGGAAGTTCTGCGGCAGGAGATAGGGTGCATCTGAGAGAGCACCTCCTTCCTCCATTCTGTTTCAGCTCTTCACCATCACCATAAAGTCTGCTCTCCACTGACGTGGCTTCATTCTAGATCACAAGGACTTATCCCAGGTGGCCATGATGTCTAGATTCCAGAGATGGAATGTGTACCAAAAATCCTGGAGTATCAGCAACACAAGACTAGTTTCCACTGCCTCTCATGCATGCAGAGAGCTTGTGCTCCTGCTCTTTGAGGGACCGAGGCTGTAGATGTTGGCTCCCAATACTGATTTTTTTCACAATACTGATTTCTTATAAATATCTGCTCGTGCATTCATCGGGAGGTCAGAGGTCAACTTTGCATACCTTCCTCAATCACTCTCCACCTTACTCTTTGAGATAGGGTCTCTCTCTGAACATGTAGCCCCCTAACTTCTACACTGGTCACCCACTAGCTTCAGGGAGCTTTTCACACATACACACACGCACACTCACCAATGCTGGAGTTACAGACATACTCCATAACGCTCCCAGCTTTTGCGTGGGTGCTCGGGATCCAAACTCAGGCCTCCATGCTTGCACAGTGAGCACTCTACCTGCTGAGTCACCCCCAGAACCTCTGTCTCCTTCCTAACCCTTCCCTCACTCATCCTGTGCCCTGGGTAAGCTAGGTGGACACTTACCATCTATGTTTGGAGCTGCATCCGATGCCTTATCATAGAACACACCATGGGGTAAAATGCTGTAGACCTTGTCAGCTTTGTTGGCAAAGGTCACTAGCAAGGTGTCACCCACTTCTGCTTTGATGACTGGACCTGGGAAGCCAAAGAAGAGGATGGAATGAGACAGGAGAAACAAATCAGAGCAGAAGAGTCATTCTGGAGTGATGTCTACTCCCAGGTGAACACACCCCTCAACATCAGAATGCATATCCTGTACCAAGGATTCCAAGATGGTTCTCAGTCTCGGAAGGCGTCTTTCTTCTACTGAAGGTGGCATCAACATATTCCGTATACCGAGCCTTCCAATATCGTCCTCCTATTCTGTTTTCAGCTTGTGTGAAGTATGCTGCAGAGTCACTGTGAAAAGACATGGAACTCTGAGAATCTATCCAGATTCATCTCCCAGATGCATTCATCATGGAACCTCATTTTGTATCTGTTCCAGGGGATCGGACACCCTCTTCTGGCCTCCACAGGCACCAGGCTTGCACATGGTGCACAAACATGCATATAGGCAAAATACCTATATACATAAAATACAATTTTTTTATCAACTTGAAAAATACTATGTCCTATGGAAGCCCAGAGACTGAAAACTAGGGAGGGGAAGGTTTCACTTAAGACTCACTAGACTTGGGTTTTGAAGGAAAAGTATCATTTAACTGGACAGGGAGGAAAAGGACAGAGAGGCTGTGTAGCTTACACAAGCATCCCATTAGACCTCTATGGCTTATCTCCTTACAGAGTCTTATCCCCTGACACTGCTCCACATGGGCAACGGCCGTCTAGTCTGTGGTGCAGTGCCTCAGATGGCCCTGACCGCCGTTGTTTGCACTTAAGACATTCTCAGGAAATGCCTGGTACACAAATGAGTGAGTGAATGAGCGAGTGACTTAATGAGTGAGCGTGTTAATGAGTGAGTGAATGAGTGAACGAGTGAATGAGTGAGCGTGTTAATGAGTGAGTGAACGAGTGAGAGTGAATGAGCGAGTGTGTTAATGAGTGAGTGACTGAGTGAGAGAGTGAATGAGCGAGTGTGTTAATGAGTGAGTGAACGAGTGAGAGAGTGAATGAGCGAGAGAGTGAATGAGTGAGAGAGTTAATGAGTGAGTGAATGAGTGAGTGTGTTAATGGGTGAGTGAACGAGTGAGAGAGTGATTGAGTGTGTTAATGAGTGAGTGAACGAGTGAGAGAGTGAATGAATGAGAGAGTTAATGAGTGAGTGAATGAGTGAGAGAGTGAATGAGTGAGTGTGTTAATAAGTGAGTGAATGAGTGAGAGAGTGAACGAGTGAGCGTGTTAATGAATGAGAGAATGAATGAGTGAATGAACAAGTGAGTGAACGAGTGAGCGTGTTAATGAATGAGTGAACGAGTGAGCATGTTAATGAATGAGTGAATGAGTGAGCGTGTTAATGAATGAGTGGATGATGAGTAGATAAGTGATTGAATTGTGAGTGAATGAATGAGTGATAAGTGAATATCACTTCAGATAAATGAATCAGTGAGTCAATGAATCTGTGAGTGAGTGAACGAATGAATGAGTGAATGAATGAGCGTGTTAATGAATGAGAGAGTGAGCAAGTGAGTGAACGAGTGAGTGAACAAGTGAGTGTGTTAATGAATGAGTGAGTGAACGAGTGAGCGTGTTAATGAATGAGCGAGTGAACGAGTGAGAGTGTTAATGAACGAGCAGATGATGAATGGATAAGTGAATGAATTGTGAGTAAATGAAAGAGTGATAAATGAATATCACTTCGGATAAATGAATCAGTGAGTCAATGAATCTATGAGTGAGCGAATGAGTGAGTTAGTGAATGAGGGAGTGAATGAGTGTTTCTAGAGTTCTGATCTAACCAACAATCACAAATCACTACTTTCTCATTTCTTAGCAGCCTGCGCCTTTCTGAACAGAAGCAGAGCAGGAATGGGGGGGGAGCGTAGATAATTAAAAAATAAGGATTCTACCAGCTACAACATCATAATGTCTACCATCGGGAACACAGTGAGATAGACCATAGGGAAAAGTCTACTGCACACCTCTCTGTAGAGGAATTAGAAACACTAGCAGAGTTCTTACCTGCCAGATGCATTCAGGGGAAACCCGGTGAACTTATCATAGCCTTGGGGAGCATAATCCCAAAGGACCTTTTCGGCTGCTATGAAGTAGTGTCTCTGCTGACCCTGCATCTTCGGGTGAGGGACATTACTTCTGCAGTTACCCACGTCGTACTGGCCCAGCATACCAGCTGCAGATGGAGGAAACACAGGCCTAGGTGTGGATAAGATGCTCAGGAGAAACTCACAGAGTTGACTTCGTCAGCATTTAAAACTTTTATACGGAAAACTGGATGACAAACAACGTTAACAAGAAAGGATAAATAGTGTGGGGGCATTTTTAATACATTTAAATGCAACGAATATTAACAAATTAAAGTTAATTATTTTAAAGTCCTCAGTAGATAATGGGCAGGGGACAGAATTGGGTTCTTCAGGAAAGAAGTGACAGCAGTAAGTAAACAAATGGAGAAGTTCCTGTCTTAACTATACTTATGCAGCACCATTGTTCATGGATAGGACTGAGAGCACCTCAGACTCAGAATTCCCAGGGTTGTCAGACAGGTGGAGGGCAGGCATGCTCACATGCTGTGGGTGGGTGAGCAACAGTGTCTGATAGGGAATTAAGCAGTGTGTGTCTGAAGCTTTAAAATAAATCTAATTCTGACCCAAGAATTCCAAATCCAGGATAAGAAGACAAATCTGTAAGTTGTTACAGCAAAAAGGAGAGATAGCAGAAGTGTTAAGCAGCAGAGCAGCGGTGAGGCCGGCTGTGGACTTGTGACGCTGGAGGCATCAACACTGATGAAGTCACTGTGCTCTCTCTCATGGAAACATGGCCACAAAATACTGATGAGTAGGAAAGGAGCTACAGGGAAGTGGAACTAGAGCGGCTTTATTTCACCAAGTATAGAGCTATCTCTAGATGGGGCCATTGGTTATAAAAATCAAATTACAGGAGCTGGAAAGATGCTCGGTGGTTGAGAGCACTTGCTGCAGACCCGGGTCTGGTTCCCAGCACCATCTGTGGGTCACAGCTGCCGATAACTCCAGTTGCAAGGGGTCCAACTCCCTTTTCTGGCCTCTGTGAGCATTTTATGCACATGGTTCACGTGCATACATGCAGGCAAAACTCATACACATAAAATAGGAATAAATCTTTTTAAAAGATAATCGCATAAATTTATGCTACATAATAATATTTTATGAGGGAATGGGCAATTCAATAACTATTTTATATTGGTCAATATATAAATACCCATTTGTGGCTACAACTGCTAGACCAAGCTGCCATATTAGTTTCACACGGCAATTGTTATCTTGGATTAAATCTAAATTTGGAATTCATACACGAGAAAATTTCTTCCCAAATTTAAGAGCGTGTGCAACATTAAGAGTAGGAACCTGGGGACTGGAGAGGTGGCTCAGCAGTTAAGTGTACTAACTGCTTTTGCAGAGGACCCAGGTTCAATTCCCAGCACCAACATGGTGGCTCACAGCCATCTTTAACTCCCATTCCAGAGGATATAGCCAACCCCTTCTGACCTCTGTTGGCACCAGATACACACATGGTACACAGACAAACATGCAAGCAAACTCTCATATACATAAAAATAAAATAAATCTAAAACTAATTTTTAAAAGAAGAATAGGAACCTGTCTTGTCCATCTGGTCTTTCCATACTATTGTCCAGAACATATTAACTGGGCTGAGTTTAGCTGGAATAAGCCAGCTGACGGACACCAGCTGCAGAAGGGTAACGGGAACAAGAAAGTGTTATCAATATCGCCCAAATGTCAGGACTCCAGCTGTTAGCATCCACATTTAACCAGGCTTTATTCATCTGAGTCTATGGCACTGGCATCTGTTTTTTCTTCCTGTTTTCACCATCTAAGAACAGGCCCTTTGTGTGGAGTAACTCTGCTACTGGTCCCTGGCTGGTGCAGTGGCCAGAGTTTCCCCCACGGGGTACGTCCTGTGTGTGTACAGTGACCGTCCCAAGCCACTGTACTGACCACAGCAAAGCTCCAGAGTGCCTGGGGATACGGATGTCACAGCTGGTGCGGACACCCTGTCAGCTTCTCAGCCTGGCCATTTAAGTCCCCTCCTGCAGGGTCATCTGCCTTCCTAGTCTCTCTTGCCGTCCGTTGTCACAAACCTCACAGGAAGTAAGACATATTGTGGGTTGTCTCAAGGAACCAAGACCAAGACATCCAGCAAGCACATAAGTCAACTTTTTTTTTCCTTTTTAGAATCTGCCTATGCTGAGCACAGAATGGTATCTGCCAATGGATTTTTGTTTCAATATAAAGAATGTTCTACCAGAGCAATCCAGAGCTAAGCTGAGCTGACACAGCACTTACGATGATCAGGAGGAAACTCAAGAACTGGGTGGGGATGACTCCTGCCTGAGCACACATGGACTTTCATTTTCGGTTGCTGTGGCCTTTCCTCCCTCCATCCATTCATTTCCTCCCCACACATCTAGGCTCAGCTTAGGAGTTCACTCCCCAGGAGCCCCCTAGACTGCTCTACAGGAGTGAGCAGCACACCCACTGGGAGTTCATGTTGTCCACTCTGTGCACTCTGTAAGTATCTAAGTTCCTTTAAAGTTTCAGATTCTTCTAAGGGACATCATTAATAAACACCAGTAGGGGATGCTAAACAAATGCACACTGTGTTTTTGAAGATACTAAATAGTCAAGTAGATGCAATGAATGTGGGAATCTACTTAAGAGCACAGTGACGAGATGAACTGCCCCAAGCCAAGCCTCTCCACACTTTGTACCTTGCAGATGGTCACTGACTTGGCAGGTTATCATCCATTTCCCTGGATTCTCCACTATCATCTCCGCGGTAAGGAAGGTGGCTGGGAACAGGTTGACAACATCTGCTCGGTGCCCTCTGGTGATGAAGGTGTTACCATAAAAATAGATGGAATGGATGTCTATCTCATTCCCCATCCCAAACAGGTGCCAGGACACAGATTCACCAACACACATCTCAGGCTCGGGGAAGTTTCCAAAAAGGAATCCATTGAGGGCTGCAAACACAAACACACCGGTGGAAGACACTCCCCTGCAGATGTGAGCAGGACCGAAGCCTTGGCAACATACTCACCAGCAAGGCTGGGCAGTCAGCGTGGGTCATTGCTATAATGTTTTCCTGCAGCAATCTCCAATCTGGAAAAGTCTCACTACTCATCGTGTGAGAATCAGTGACTGGGCGCTCAGCCCTAAATGGGGCATCTGCATCAACCCTACCCTGAAAAGTCTCAGGAAACATTGTGACGAGGGGGTTGGAAAGAACTTAAGAGTGGCGGGATAGGGAAGGCTGCTGCGGAGTTCTGGCTTCTTCATGTGGTATGGCTGCCGCCCCCATGACCTTACAGCATCTGTGGTTACCTGGGCAAGATGAAGCCAGTTAAAAATCCCAGCATAGAGAAGGGAGGGACTCAGGTATAATATCTGAGGTATAACTGGCAGTTGGTGGGTGCTGAGAGACAGAAAGTCACTTTTCTTTGGAAGTACAGTCATTGATAGGTTGGCCATGGCCCACTGGGTAGCCATGGCATGCTCGGGCACATATGGGCAGTATCAATTGGACTCAGTAGGTTAAAAATTAAAAGAAAACATAATTTAAAATGAAGTTGTGAGGCTGGGACAGAGATGTGACAGAGGCCGTTGGAGCAGGAATTAGGGGAGATACAATCAAGATGCATGGTATACATGCATGAAAATTTCAAAGAATAAATTAAAGTATTATTTGGGGGCTAGAGAAATGGTTCAGCATTTAGGAGCACTTCTGGCCTCCTCAGGCACCAGGCACAGACATGCATGCAGACAAAATACATACACATTTTAAAAAAAAAAACCAAAAACTATTGTTCCTAACATGGTAATGGCTCAAACAACATCATTTATTCTAAGTCATTTTAGTGAATTTAAATTAATTGATCGATGAACCTTATATTGATTTAACACCTTTTCTAGATCAGTTTCTCTTCCAGCCATTTCTTCTGTACTCGGCATGTCTCCTTTGCTAGGATTAACTGTTTACAGACCCATACTTCTTCACATAGGCTGCTTTTTATTCTAAAAGTAAGTTAGTTTTGCTTACACAATTCATTTCTTTGTGGGGTGGATTTCACTACAGAAGAATAAGTCCTGAATGGTGGGGGAGGGGCTGCATAGGTAGCTGAGTTTTGAACTTTTTGATTTTCTGCAGTGTTTGGGGTCTCATCCCCAAGTTCTGAAGAACAGAGATAAAACTGGTCCCAGCAATGATTTCCATTCAAATCCTGTTTTCTTGGCTTCCTGTCTTTTTCTTCTCCTCCCTTTCCTTCCCTCCTAAAACATTTGCCAAGCACCACTACATAAAAGATTGATGAAAAGTCACCACAGAGAAGATAGATGGCATGTTATACAAGAGAGAATGTGTGTACTGATGTGGTCCTTCCTGACTGTGTGTTAGAAGCAGAGGCAGTTAAACAGAAATGCGTTGACTGTGGGCCTTCTTGTTCAGGCTCTCTTGGGCAGATCTCTGGTACAGTTCCCCTGGCCTCAGTCTGTCACTGATGGTCTTGACTCAGACTCTGACCCCATTACATACTGTAGCTCCTTTCTTTTACAACTGAGTGTACACAGGTCTGGTGTATAGCGAATGCTTACTAAGTCTTGATGATTTAAGAATGCCCAGGAAACAACAAATTCACAAGTATGCATTTAAACTCCATGCACAGCATAGTTCTGAGAATTTCACAAAGGCTTGGAAGATAGTTGCTGGATAAGCAGAGAGTTGTTATGTGGTAGGATTTTATTCTCCCTTCTGGCAGCCTAAATCCACCCTTCCTCTGGGCTTACCTCAGTGCCCAGTCCCTTTGTGATTATAAGGTTCCCTTCTGTTTTCTGTACTGTCTTGTCAGTACAATGTAGCATTTGTCTACTTAGTGTAGCTGGCGTACCTGGCCTTGTCCTGCCTCAGATCATTGGGATTCAAGGTGTGCTGTATCTTACATCACTTTCAAACCATCTCGCAGAATGAGGTCCAGGTCCCCATCTGTCTTGCTTCCCTCAAGTGTCTCATCATGCAGGAGCCCCGCTGTGCGCCTGAGTTCATGGCCCACACTCACCATGCATCTTATTGCTCCTCTGGAAAACAGCGTCAGTCTTATCGACGGAATTCAGGTCAGTGCAGAAATGCCTGATGTTTTCATCCAGGTACCAGCTCTGGTTCTCATCCACAAGAGTGAACATGATAACAAACTCTCGGTCCACATCAGTCCTTGTCCCTGAGTATCTGTTCAGTATACCTTCCAGGAATACCGGAAGAGTGAAGGAAAAGCAATTAGAAATCAACTAAACCCAAGTGAGGCATCTCTCCTGCCAACAGTGTTCAGTAAGCTTGATAGGGATAAATCTGAATAACCCATATCCTACAACATGCAAGCAGAAGCCAGCTCTAGCAAATGACAGAACTGTAGAAGAGTCCCAAGACTTGAGCAACGTGGACTTGGAGGTCTGGCTGCTCCCTGTGAAACATCTATAGACAGCACAGACACACATGGAATCAACAAGAGCAAACTGAAGGTATCACTGGTCATTGACTACATTATTCGCTCTCTTACATGTAGTTGGTGGAATTTTATTTTTATTAAACAGAACTCTGCCATGATTTGCAACAAGTGTCTGAATTGTGTGCTCTGCTATAGTGTCAGCATGGCCTTCCACGTGGCCTAAAGAAAGAATAGAGGAAGACACACATCCTATTTGAAGCAAGGAAGGTAGCAAAGCAAGACCTGAATCTTATGCATACTTTCAACATCCCCCCCCCATTTCCTGGGAAGAAGAGAAGCTTTGGGGGGTTGGGAGACTGCCTACCTTCCTTACACACCAGCAGGGGTCCAATTAGCCCAGAACAGATATCCTTAGGGGCATCGATGTGCGAGTGGTACACCCAGGTCAGGCAGTTGGCGTCTGCTGGGGCGGGTGCGTATTCTTCTCTCACTGGCCAGACATAGGTGTAGTTCTGGCCAGGGGGGACCATGTCATCATCCTTGTTCTTTCCAGATGTCCCATCTGGGTATAAGGCTCCTTTCACCCAAGAGAAAAGACGCTATTAAAACCCAGAGAGTTGACACTACAGCAGAGACAGCAGAACTTTGAAGTCGAATGTAAATGAGTATCAGTGTATTTGCTGTGGAACTTGAGGAGGCCTGCTGCATTCTTAGTGCCCTGGTTTCCGCCGGCCAAGCCAGAATGCTGAGGTTTACACCCACAAAGACAGGAGAGCTCAGCGAGGAAATGAGTACAGATTGCTTCTCCCAGAAACATAGACTTCCTAATAAAGATGCTGATGATCCTGCTGCACGGGTCTGAAGGGGTTCAGGTCTCCTCACTCGCCATTGTCTTGAGAAGAAACAGGCGAGCAGCGAAGGAAATAATGAGCACCACTTGGGGACTTATTACAGACTCATCCCCCGTGTGGGTAGCACAAGAGAGGAGAAAGGGGGGTTAGGATTCTCCTGGCTTCCAGAGATATTACTGTCTTGTGGGACAGACTGGGTTTGTATTATGAGCACATGCTCAGCTAGAGAGTAAAGCAAAGTACTGTGAAGAATGTAATTTTGGACGATTTTGAAGGCTGTGTCTTTGAAGCTGAACACATCAAAGTCCATGAAGATGTCACAAGAAAACAAAACATTCTATACACATGTAGACGTAAAAATTGCTAGCAAAGCATCAGCAGACCAATATTTAGACATTTAAGACATTTACTGTTATGGACAAATAAGATTTATCCTCGTGATATCAAAGTTGCAAATCAATTAATGGAACATATAAATGGATTCAAGGGCAAGTATTGCAGTCGCCTCCAAAGAAACAGAAATGAATCCAGTGGCATCCAGGACTTCCTTGAAAAACTCTCAGCCACCTGGGAGTAGAAGACTTCTTCCTCAACTCAATAAAGGCAACTACGAAAACTCCACAGCCGACATCACGCTTAAGGAAAAGCAACCGCTTTCTTTAAAAAACTGAGAACAAGATGAGAATGTCTACTCTTGCCACTACTACTATTAAATATTATCCCAAAGTTTTGCTAGTATCATAAGGAAAAGAAAATTAAATCTATATAGGCTGTCAAGAAAAGAGTTAAGTTGTCTTTATTTATGATGCTGCTGCTTTTCAAGTTACAGGAACAGATAACCCAGAGAAGGGAGACCCGTGCCCAATACACAACATCAACTCTGTTTCTAGAGACGACCAAGAAAACATCCAAAAGAAAAGAAAGAAAAAAGAAAGGAAAGAGAAAGAAAGAAAGGGAGGGAGAGAGGGAGGGAAGGAGGGAGAAAGGGAGGGAGGGAGGGAGGGAAAGGGAAGGGAAGGGAAGGGAAGGGAAGGGAAGGGAAGGGAAGGGAAAGGAAAGGAAAGGAAAGGAAAGGAAAGGAAAGGAAAGGAAAGGAAAGGAAAGGAAAGGAAAGGAAAGGAAAGGAAAGGAAAGAGAAAAGACATATCCAAGACAACTGTTTCCCTAACAGCCCCTGTCAGTGAACAGGACACTTAGCAAGAGGCCCTCTCAGTGTGGACACAAAACTGAAGACCCTGCTGGGAGTCAATGAAGCTCCCAACTCCTGCTCATTTCTGTCTACCATCAAGACATCAAGTCACTATTTCCCATTTTATATAGGCCTTTTAATTATGTATTTATTTATTTTAAATTAAATTATTTTTGAATAAAAATTATTTATTTTAAATTATTAAAATATTAAAAATAAAATAAAATTGTTTTAAATTTATTTTAAAATTAAAATTAAATAAAATTTTAAATTGTGACATTCACATACACACATTGTTCTTATTAGTCCCCATCCTGTCTTCTATTGTCCTCATCCAGAGTGCTCCCCTCTGCCTTCATGTCATCTGGATTCCATCATCCTCTTTTTTCTCCAGGTCCGCTAAGGTCTCTTCTTTCCTCTTACGCTCCCCTTCCTAGGTTTACAGTCCACACCCCCTACACACACAGGTACATACACACATGGAATAAATTTCGCTTGGTCATGGGATGTTCAGTATTTTAAATATTGTTGGATCTGCCTAGGATCCACATGTGAGGGAAAACATGAAGAATCTGTTGTTCAGAATCTGGCTTATTTTACTTAACATGGTGATATCCAGTTGCATCTGTTTTCCTGCAAATAGTATAATTTCATTTTTCTTTATCAAACCAGATCCAATTATTTAATTTAGCATTTTCCTTATCTATTCACCTGTTGGGGGCCATCTAGGCTCTTTCTGGGTCTTAAATTTTGTGTAATTCTTTTTAAAGGTAAGGTGATGGTTTCTCCTTCATTGGTCAATAAGTGTATGTAATCTCCATAAAAAATAACACTAGCTGCCTTGTTTAAATGAAAAGTATATACAATAACCAAACACTCTTTAAAAGAAGAATAAAGCTGAAGGAGTCATAATAGTACTCATTTTTAAATTTTACTGTAAATACTCAATAAGCGAGAAAGTATGCCTGGGTGGTGGAAGACACACCTTCAATCTCAGAGCTCGGGAGGCAAAAGCAGGGGGATCTCTGAGTTGGAGGCCAGCCTGGTCTACAGAGCAAGTTCCAGGACAGTCCGGACTACACAGGGAAACCCTGACTTAAAAAACCAACAAAAAAAGGAAGGAGGGAGGGAGGGAAGAATGAAGGAAAGAAGGACAGTATTGGTGCAAAGATAAATATAGATCAATAGAGCATATTAAGACCCCCAATTGAACCCCTTTCTCTTAAGCTTACTGATGTTTGAAAACAGTCTGTGACTTGCTCATCTCTTGGTCCTACTGGGGACTTGACCAGATGTCTGTAATAAGCTGTGTACTGTTGTGAGCAAAACTGAACTGAGCCTGGTAGTAGGATTGTGCATGCCTATAATCCCCACACTCATGATGCTGAGGCAGGAGGATCGCTGCCAGTTCAGACTGGCCTGGACTACCAAGCAACACTATCTAAAAAGAGAAAAGAGAGTCAATCAAGGGGCCATAATCACATGGAGAGAGGGCCTGGCCATTGCACTGAGTTTTAACAGAGCCCTAGCAGGTTTGGGGCTAAGACTTGCCACATTGGTGTACAGGAAGGGCAAGGGAAGAGACTAGTGTACAGTGATGGGGGTAGGGGAGGACAGGCAGCCTGCGTCAAGCACAACTCGACAGTTGTCAGCTGTAAGAACTTGGTTCACATATTTCTTGTGGATCTTGATTCTTTTTTTTTCTTTTTTTATATTTATTTATTTATTATGTATATAATATTCTGTCTGTGTGTATGTCTGCAGGCCAGAAGAGGGCACCAGACCTCATTACAGATGGTTGTGAGCCACCATGTGGTTGCTGGGAATTGAACTCAGGACCTTTGGAAGAGCAAGCAATGCTCTTAACCACTGAGCCATCTCTCCAACCCCGGATCTTGATTTTTATTTGTTAAATGATAATACCGACCTGTTGTGGGGAGGCACTTGCAGTACTAAAAGGATACTTACCAAATCCTGGGTCAGGATCTGGGGACAGCGACCAGCACAACCCGGGCTGGTCTCTGCCCCCAGGGAAACCTACATTCTAAGGTAGAGACAGGTACAAACAGCAAGTACAAGCAAAAGGTCTCTTTTCTGTACAGTTTAGTAAGTGCTATGGAATAAGACAAAGGAGATACATGATAAAGGGTCCTCTGGAGAAGGGACCTCTGGAGATTTCAGTGGTTCTAGCAATCCCTTGTACTGAGTTCAAACCAATCTGAGTCAGAAGCTCATGATCTTCAGAGATGCTCTGAAGGTTTGTGATATAAATATATTTTTATTGCATATCCACACACACACACATTGCACATGTAACCCAGGCTAGCCTCAAATTCACCATTTATCTAAGCTAGCCTTGAACTCCTGGTCCTCCTACCTCTACCTCCAAGGTGGGGCATTACACATGTACACCACCTTTATGAGGTACTAGAAACCAAAGAGTGCTTGCCGTGTGCTAGGCGCGTACCCTGTCAGCTGAGCTACGTACCTGGTCATGTGGTATTGTATATGCTATGGCCCACGATCATTATCAACTTGATAGAATTTTGGGAGACACGCCTGTGGACATGCCTGTGAGAAGTTATCTTAAATGGGTTAACTGAGATATCTAAAACTAGGTGGCACCATTGCATGGTGGACCTGAAATGCCCCTAATGTCGAAGACTTGTTCTCCTGAGGGAAGGTGATGTTCCTTTGGTGGAGCTGAGCAGAGCCTAGTGGAAGGTCTTGAGGTCACAGTGGATTGTGAGGTACAGTCACAGGGCACTGGAGGGGACAGTGGACTCAATTCTTTCCTCCTGTCTTTCCCGGTCTCACCCATGAGGAAGTGGTTTTAGCAGCCCACATGCTCCCTCCAGGGATGTGCAGCCTCCCCGATGCGTCCAACAGCTGGGACCAGTAAATCATGACTGAACCTCCCCAACTGTGAGACTAGATCTTTCTCTTTAGGAGTTGGTTGTCTAAGGTATTTGCTACAGTGATGAAAACCTAACACAGTTACAAATATATGTAGGTCTGACAGCTGGAGAGTCTTTGTATCTCAGAAGTCCAGCCCAACAGGGCTTCGGTTTTTAGATTACTGAGGAATCAGGAAACTTGAGTGCCAAGGAGAACAGGAGTGCTGCACAGGGGAACCCCGGAGGCAGTGGCTCTGAGACAGTCACCCCACAGTCACCGCTGTGACTGCAGGCAGGAGAGGCTGTCTTCGGCCAGTGCTTCCCAGGCACTACTGATGGGCATGGAGGAAAGCTGGTCAGCTTTAGGGGTGTGGTGGGCTCAGAACCCTGTTCTGAATCAACATAAAAAAAGAGGCTGGGGAAGTAGCTCAGTTAGTTGGCGAGCGTGAAGCCTAGCGTTCAATCTTCAGCACCACATAAACCAGATGTGATGTTGCACACTTGTAACCCCAGCGTTTGGGAGTAAAGGCAGCAGGACCAGAAGTCCACAGTCAGCCGCCTCAGCTATCATGGCCCTGTCTCAGAAGTGGGGGGTCAAGAAAGAGGGAATAATGAAGAGAAGTAGAAAGGAAACACAAGAGGGGGGAGAGGACAGAGGGGAGCAGTGAGCATTAGAATCAGGGCCCTCTTTGCAACGGTGCAGTGTCAATCAGAGTGTATCCGATAGTGAAACAGAAACAAGGCCCCAGCAACAGAGAAGGGAAAATCACCTTCCGAATCCTTGTTGTAGAAAACACCGTGCGGATGCAAAGAGTAAGGTCTGGAAGCGAAGTTCTTCAGGTGGATAACGATCACGTCGCCCACTTCTGCCCTCAGGATGGGACCGAGGAACCCCAGCCAGGGGGGCTTGGGGATCTCTGTGGTGTAGCTCCCATCTGTGTAGTGTCTATAAACCGCCTTCTTGTAGATGCCGCCTATCCTGTTGGGCCCTCGTTCGAGAAACAAGGTTGCAAGTCTGGAAGGGAGAAGGCAAATGTTTCACTTGCAGCTCAAGGAGAACCTGCAATTTGTCCTTAAAGGGTTGTCAGATGCCACGTTACATATCAGTTACTCTGTAGACTCGGCAAGATTACTTTTACTTTGCCAGTGTGGAAAAGACATACTGACAAACCAAAAGACATAAACAGTGCCCACAGCCAAACTGGTAAAAGCCAAGTGTTCTGAAGTCATGCTCTCCACTTGCCCCTTCCAGGCCACCGGGTCTTCCAGTTTTTACGTATTTGCTTGTTCATTGTGTGTGTGCCTATAGTGTTCTCAGGTGTGTGTGTGTGTGTGTGTGTGTGTGTGTGTGTGTGTGTGTGTGTGTGCGCGCGCGCTGGTCCATGTATGCATATGTGCACATTTGTACAGAGGCTAGAGTCAAGCCTCGGGTATCTTCCTCAGTCACTGTCCACTTTGTTTTTTTGAGACAGGGTCTCTTGCTTTTACCTAAAACTTGGTGATTCAAATAGGCTGGCTGGCAGTGAGCCCCGGGGATCTGCCAGTCCCTACCTCCCAAGCACAGCCCACCACTGTGGTAAGAACCTCCAGACTGGGCCATTACCCCAGCCCCGCCCCTCTGGTGTTCATTCAGCTC
Organism: Ondatra zibethicus; assembly: GCA_004026605.1. Lineage (NCBI taxonomy): Eukaryota > Metazoa > Chordata > Mammalia > Rodentia > Cricetidae > Ondatra > Ondatra zibethicus. The sequence goes on along the minus strand of PVIU01011781.1, from coordinate 3,327 downwards.
ACACTTCCTGTGCCCTGGATGTGTGCCCAGTGCTTTGTAGGTGAAAGGGACTCTAATGGAGGGAAAGCAAAGCAGTGCACAATGCAGTGGGAGGCCCGGGATAACGGAGGGAAATGAGCAGTGCACAATGCAGTGGGAGGCCCGTGGAATGCAGTGGGAGGCCCGTGGTAACGAAGGGAAAATGAAGCAGTGCACAATGCAGCGGGAGGCTCGTGGAATACAGCGGGAGGCCTGTGGTAAGGGAGGGGAATGAGCAGCGCACAATGCAGTGGGAGGCCGGGGTAACAGAGTGGCTGATAAAACAAACACAGGCAAAGTGTTTCTTTTTAAAAAATACAATTCTTTTTTTTAGGTTTTTCTTGAAACAGGGTTTCTCTGTAGCTTTAGAGGCTGTCCTGGAACTAGCTCTTATGTAGGCCAGGCTGGCCTCGAACTCACAGCGATCCACCTACCTCTGCCACCCGAGTGCTGGGATTAAAGGTGTGTGCCACCACCGCCCGGCTTAAAAATATAATTCTTTCACTGATTCTTTGAGAATTTCCTGTGTGCATTCAATGTATTTTATCACAGTCACCCCCACTCTTCCTGCCTCCTTCCGGATCCAGCCCTACCGCCCATTCCACTTCCTAAATTCATGTCCTCTTAAAAAAATGTTATAACTTACCAGATGCATTTTGTGCTGCCTGTATGCTCCTGGGTGTGGGACAATCCACTGAGCATTATTGACTACCCGAGGCCACAACCCTTAAAGGAAAGCTGCTCCTCCCTCCCTCCCTCCCTCTCTCCCTCCCTCCCTCCCATTAACCCACTAGTGCCTCCATTGCATGTGAGGGCTCATGAGCCTTTCCTGCTCCATGCCAGAGTGTTAACTGGCTTGATCTTGTGCGGGTCTTCTGCAGGCAACCACAGCTGCTGTGAGTTCCTGAGTCGATACTTCTGTCACATGCCTGAACCACTTGCAAGCCTTGGACTCGGTACTCAGAATTCAGAGGGGACGCAGCCCCTGCCTTGAAGGAGCTCCATTTTGGAAGGGAGACTTGTGAGAACGAAGATTACTTATTGAGTGGGAGAGGCAAGGAGAGGCTTTCTGCACAAAGCTCTGCCTAAAGTAAGCTCCCACTGAGCTTACTAGGAAGTTTTAGGAAAGAGGAATCACAGAGACCAAGGAGGAGAAGAAGGGCTGGTCTGGAGGTCGGCAGTTCTGCCTGCGTAGCCTCACACACCATTCTCTGGTGTGAGAACACATCTTCCCTGTGCTCATCCTGGGTTTTTGAATGGGGTGTCAGTGACAGAGCAGGTGACACAGCTTTCCCTGTGAGCATATCACACTCCCCTGTACATCACATCAGATGGGATTTGTGACCGAGAACCTGGACCACCCTGACCACAGAGTCCCGAGACAGAGTGGCCAGTTGGTTTAGTCTGAGACATCCTGGGGATCTGTGAAGGATCTCCTTGATGGCTATGGCCTTGTCACCTACAAAGCTCACCCTTGAGAATAGTGCGACCAAGTTAGCAAAATATTGAAAATGTTCTAAGTGATTTTATGCTTTTGTGTTAGGTCATGTTTATAGCTGTACTGGCCGCAGGCTGGACACACTTGGTAGAGTTCTTGGTACCAGATAATTGACTCCAGAAGAGTCCACCTGAGTGTTCTCTGTTCTCTCTCTAGCTGCTTAACTTTTGCTATAAAATCTATGTGCCCCTTAGCCAGACTTCCCCACGTTCCTCTTCTGCTCACTGACAGAGCCAAGGCCCATGCTTCTCCTGAGATAGAAGCAGATTCCTTTCGACAAGAAGAAGTCCATAGCCATATATAATTGTGTCCGCATAGTCGGGTAAGCCCCTGAAGAGACGAGATCACTTTGCATGAGGACCATTGGAAGCCTCTGTCTTGCCCCACGTCAGCATGCATGCTGCTCCAAGAACCTTCCAGTACGCCCCACGTGTGTCTCCATGTTAGTCCTGGGTGATCTTGAAGATCATTCTGTTGGCTTCCAAGAACAGACTGAGGACATAGTGCATGCAAAGTACTGGCCTGATGCTTAGGATACTGAAATGAGTGCGGTCCCTGGATGAGGGTACTGATGACACAAGGAAGGAACAGGAGCTCTGATGCTTGTATAAAGACAAGGCAAACAGGAGGTCCTGAAGGGCATGCTAGTGGAAGAAGTAGTTTAAGCCAGGTGTCAGAGTCAGGCTTCAGTTTAGGAAAGCAAAAGCAGATTTATATGACCAGGAAGCTTGGTGGGAGGGCAACTGCAGGAAGGCGTGGGTACTGGGAGAAAGCAAGCAGGCACAACATCTGTGTATAAATGTCACTACGGTTCTCACACGGACGTTTGGCATGTCTAAATAATATTCCAAGCATCTTTCAAAGTCAGCTCAAATTCTTCCTTTTTAAAAAACTAGGTTTATGTGTTTTATTTTATGTGAGAGTGTTTTGCCTGCATGTGTGTATGAAGATCAAGTACATATTTGGTACCTACAGAGGTCAGAAAATGGTATCAGATACCCGGAACTGGAGCTATGGATGGTTGTGAACCACCATGTGGGTGCTGGGAATCCAACTCAGGTCCTCTGCAAGAGCAACAGCTGCTCTTAACCACTGAGCCATTGCTCCAGCCCCAAATTCTTCCTTTTCTCATTTCTCTTTATATTCAGTGCTCTGTTCAGAACACTAGACCAGTAATGGCATTTTCTAAAATGTGCTATGTCTGTCCTTGGCTGGTGATCTAATCAAAGACAGATAGCTTTTTTATCCCAAACTTGCACTAATTTCCTAACTCCCAATTTTCTACCGTGAATGCCCTGAAAGAGTTGCTGCATGCTTTGGGACCTAAGACAAAGTAGCAAACAAAACCTCCATGAATTTGTCACTGATCAGCAAGTCAGAGGCGGGAAGAGTTGCCAGCTGCGTTTGCAGAAGAGCTCGGGTGGACACGCTTGAGCTTAAATATCCTCCAGACATTTAAGAGTAGCAGGCATATTTTTGTCTTCTGCTTCACATCTGAGCAGCTGGTAGTGGCTGCTTAGAAAAGGGGCAGGGCCAAGGTGCAGCTTGTGGGAAAATTAGGGAGTCACGAAGGCATCTGCTGTGGAGTTGTGCTTTGCCTGTGCTCCAGCTGGACAGGAGACAAAATTACGCTTCAAGTTCTTTGAGTGTGACCTGTCTGCACACGGATGACATAATGCCTGAGTGTGACCTGTCTGCACACGGATGACATAATGCCTGAGTGTGACCTGTCTGCACACGGATGACATAATGCCTGAGTGTGATCTGTCTGCACATGGATGACATAATTCCTGAGTGTGATCTGTCTGCAC
>PVIU01011780.1:0-63091 GCA_004026605.1 Ondatra zibethicus | reverse complement strand
GACCAGATTTGCTCCAAAACCTTAGGCTCTGAGTCTGGGATGCAATCTGAGTCATTTCCTGATGACTCTTCTCTACATAATGGATTTGCGTTATAAAGGAATTTATGCCCTCAGGACCAAATTACCCAGATAATTGAAGATGGAATGAGGATGGAAAGGGGGGAGGAGAGGAAAAAGCCTCAATTACAGGGGGTTTTCTGACACCCTCAATGAGTTCAGCGCTCCAGTTCATGAAGGCATTGCAGCTGTGGCATCACTGCGCGTCTGCGGTCTGCTCTCATGGAAAAGGCAAAGGTGGCTTCCTTGGGCTCAGAAACGGAAAGTCGCATCTTCTTTCAAGAAGAACCCAGATCCAGCCATGTTTCACCAGCCTCCTTTTCCAAGATGTGAGGACTGTTCTTCTTCGTCTCACCCTCACCAGTAAATCTACGACACCAGATTAAGATGCCCAGAGGCTTAAAATAAAATAGACGAAAGCCCAAAGCAGTGGGGACATCTTTCAGAACTCAGATCCACCCGTCGTCACCACTGAGACCTGGATGTTAATCCTAAGATTGAGCAGTTCAAGTTCCTCACAACCTCACAGGCTCTTCCTTTTTTTCCAGATCAGATGATATGCCTTGCATATGCCCACTAAAACTTTCTGTTTGACAAACTTAATTCCAAAGTTCTTATGTCCATGCTATTTACAGGTAATTGTGGTAAAGTGATAGTTGTGAACATGGGTACCCTGTGATGGTGGTTTAAGATAGGAAGAGAGATACAAGCAGAAACATTTGCTCTGTCTCAGTCATGTGGCTCCCTCCACCACATTCTTGTGACACAAGGACCTTGTGAGATGACAGAACCAGGCCACTAGACTCTTCAGGCCCCAGAGCTATGAGCAAAATACATCTTTATTCTTTATAAAGTACCTTCTGGTCTCAAGTGTTCTGTTACCGAAACAGAAAACAGACTAATCAAACAAGAATTAACTACAGGCAACAGAGTTAGCAACACTACCCTGGATGAATGTCTTAAGAGTTTCTTACATTTAGCTCTGCGCTAACTTGATATCAAAGAGAAAAGAAATCCTGTCCCTGGTATACTGTTTTTACCCTGCCTTCAGGGTCATTAACCAAAGATACAAAAATACAAGAGCAAAATCTTTAGACAAGTGAAGCTGAACCAAAGAGCAACCCATGATTTGGGAAGCCCTTAAATGAGAAGAGGGTCCAAGAACCCTTATCTAAAAAACAGGCAACTATTGGTGGCTAGAAAACCAAAGTAGAGTACAAAATAGCTCAGGTGGTCAGGTAGGCACCGGCCTTGCTTTGGACCTGCTCCAATCAGTAGCTAGCCTGAGAAGGGCTGACACCCAGGCATTGGTTACAAAAGACATACCCCCAGATTAGGCTTGATAAATACTAATTTAGGTCACATATCACTATATTAGGACTCAGAGGAGGGAGCCAGCTTCCATGAGTGCTAGGGCCTGCCCGCAAGGGCATCCTGCTTGTTTAACACTCAGGGGAAGAACCATAAAATACCCCTCCCTCCACATGCCCTGCTCCCATCTCGGCTTCTTTCATTGCTCTAGGAGGTCAACCAAGGGACACATTGAAAGCTATTTTAGGAAAGTTGTCCACGATTGAGTCCAGATTTATTGAGCGACTAAAGAAACCCCACTGCAGAATTGTTATTTACCTGAGCATATCTGACTGTGTTTATGAGCCTCATTTTGTCAATATTTACATAACTAAGCAGGCAAATGCATAAAAGCCAGAGGCTCTGAAATATGACCAGAGCACTGCGTCTAAGAGTAAGGGTAATAACGGATGGTGACAAGCATTAGGTAAGCAAAGATGCCCAGAATGAGTAAGATACCCAGTCGTGCCTGGCTCAAAGGAAGTGTCTGGCTCAAGGAAGCGAGGAAGGGCGGGAGGTGGGGGTAGGTGGAAGGTGGTGAGTAGCCTGCAAATAGGTGTTAAGCCACTTATTCAAGCACTCCCACAAATGGCCTAAAAGATTTTCCCAGCATCCCTTGGCTCTCTATGAGTCACTGTGGGATAGCGGTGAGGTTTGGAGTTGAGTTATAACCATTCACCAAAGCATTTTCCTCTAGACCATATAAAGGAGAGGGGCTATGTTGGTAAATTTATTGACTATTTCATTAGATCAATATGGAATATGATTTAAAAGGCTTTGCCTGGGCTCTTTAAATCTATTTAATCAAACCAATTAATAAAAAAAAGGTAAGGAGTTGAAGTACATCATGTAAGGTGCATCATAAATAAATTCCCTTACGTGGGCTTTGATCTCACCCAGGTAATTAACAGCTTTAGTTAAGTCAAGTCTTTCCTTCATGCCTGGCTATGGCCATAAAACCCCCAGGCTGTGTGTAGCTCTTGGATTTATTATGTTTTTCTTACTGCAAGAGCGTCTCTCGCATTCTGCTTCTCCCCTCCTTGAGAAAGTTTATGTAGCCATCACTTTTGCAGCTGACAGGAAAGCTCCATTGACTGGGAAACTGGGCCCCAGACCGTCTGGGAGCACTCAGTTCTTCCTATCCATTTCAGCGCCTTCTTCACGGTCAAACTGCTTCACACTATCTCCTCTCCTGGAGTAGAGAAGTAAAAACTTCCGGAATTGTTTCTCATTCATTGCTTGGCTATTTGGGGCTCCTTTTTCTGAATGAAGGGACCTCTCTTTATTACAATGAGTGTGGCTCCTATTAGGAAATTCGAGGGGAAAAGGCCTTCATCCCTGAAACCAATGAGGATCCACCTTTCTTCATAGGCTCTCAATAAGTACACTTCCATCCCCCACACCCGCAGGCCCTTCTCTTCCCAGTTGCCCAGATCCACTGTTCTGGGCATAGAGGCTGGAAATCCAGACAAGTCAACATTTTTGGGAGGGATTAAGGATGGAAAAGTTGGAATCTGTGTCTTGAGACTCCCAATGAGACTGAGCTCAAAGCTTCATTCCGTATGCCAGTCAGGAAAACCTGACTGAGAAGGGGCACGCTTATTTTCCCTAAGCGCTCCTCCATCACTATTTCGCAACACGCTTGGTAAATATTGTCCTCTGAATAACTGCACTCTGGGCTCCTTCCATGGCTGAGGAAGCAGGGCCTAGGGGCAGAAGGGGAGTGACAGCAACAAAATTCAAATTGTACACTGAGAAATGACCTTCTTAAGTAAAATACAAGAACTTGGGGCATGAAGCTGGGAGTGTGAGGCTCTCTTCTTGATGTGGCTTGATTTCCATGTTAGGCAGCTTCTGCTCCTGTGCACAGGAAGAATCCAGAGCATCTACTGTGCTTCCTCTCCTTCTTCTTACTCCAGTCCTTGAATCCACCCTATGGGAGAGAAACAAATAACGAGCACAGAACTAACACAATGACTTCTATCATCTTTGTGGGAGGCAAAGTGAGGTGATATGAAATGCTGGTATTTAATTATACCATCTTTCCTCTTATCTCCCCCACTCAAAAAAACAAAAAAGAAATTTGTTCTCTCAAACGCATGTCTATTATCATTTATTCAATATGTATTAGGTATCTCCTCTACATTAAAAAATGGGCTACAGATGGTGCGTGAAAGCCGAGAAGCAAGCATCAACTACGAGTTTACTCTACACTAAAGGAGCTGCAAGATACTTACAAATAACTTTATATCACTTCGTGAACTCACACGAATAAAACCCAAGAGTCTAATTCAAGTCACTGTGTCGTTTTCAGTTAAGTTCAACTGCCAATTCCAAGGTAAACTGAAATACCTCAATTTGTTTGACGTGGGTAAAGACCACTTTGATCGAAGTAAAAATCTATTTTTGAAAATATAATAAAATAATATTAGAATTTGTCATTCAAATCATGATTGAGACAAGGCAACTTGACAATCCGTGATTTCTGTATGTAGACAGACTTGCAGAGATGCAGGGCTTACATCATAACGTTACATTGTTGCCTTTAGTGAGCAAATTGTTAAAGAAAATCTTCCTTATTAAACTGATCCATCTCCTGAAGGAACACACACCGCCCTCTCCAGTCAACTTTAGTCTGCTCACAGTCACTTAGTCACGAACAACCATCACCAGCATTGCACCCAACGCTTTCTGAGCCCCTGCAGGATGTGAGACCTTGGCCTAAGTGGGGTGAGCTTACTGATGGTCACAGTAACCCTAGAACATAGGCTCCCTGTTTACTTTGGTTCCGCAGGTGAAAATGTAGTCGCCAAAGGTTCCTCAGCCAGTGAAAGCTGTTTGGATTCGAAGCTCATGCTTAGAAATGAATCCAAAATCAATGGAGTCTTGTCACATGCATGCCATCCAGGGTTAAAATAAGTAAAGTAGGTTGACAGATTCCCAAGGAGAGCCACAAGCACAGAGGGAATGGATGTGATTTTCTCTTGAACTACCAATTTCCTCTCCGTCTCCTGGTTTCTGGAGAGACCCACGCAGCCCTGTCCTCCAATCAAAGATGCTCGTCCGCTGGGGGAAATGATCTGGCCCTTGCTCCAGCGGCTGGTGTGCACGGGCAACTCTGAGACACCTAGGAGGAGGAGCCGCAGAGGATGGTGTGCAATTCCCAACCCTAAAATTAAATTATTAATTTTCTATCAATTAATTGGATGAGAGCATTGAAGAGAGAGGCCCCTCCATTCAACAGAGCTCCACTGGGTACCGGATAAAGCAAGAAATCTGCCTAGGTGAGCTGGGGAAGGGGAGGCAGGGGAAGCCACAGTGGTAATAACCAGTTTCCCCTATTTTCAAAAGAGGGAAAGCAAACCCCTTCCCAGGAGGAGAGAGCAGAATCACTCAGATTTCTCCAGGGGAGTCTCCGCTGATTCAACCCTCCAGGCTGTGTAGACTCGCTGCCTGCCCAGGGCTCACAACTCTCATTTCTCTAACTACTAAGGAAGAGCAAATCCCAGGAAAGAGAACTTTCCAGCCTCCCTTGAAACAGAGAAGAAGTGTTCTTATTCAGAACAATGTTGCTTAAAACAGAAAATAGCGGTGCTACATCCCTGGGATCTCAGTATGTGGGACACTGAGACAGGAGGATCAAGAGTTCAAAGCCAGCCTGAGCTACATTGAGTGCCCAGTCAGCCTGGGATATGAACAAATAAAAAAATAACCCTGAAAACTAATATTAAGTAAAAATAAAATGGGAATAGCTTATATTGGGCAGAGATGTGCAAGTAAGTAAGGTTTTAAATAAAAACATCAAATAATGTGAAAAATATGTCATTTTCAAGTATATTTTCTCTGGTTTTTACTCACAGTGCTAGGCAAGTGCTCTACTACTGAGTTACATTCCCAGTGCTAAATATTTCATTTTCTTTCCTCCCTCCCCTTTCTTTCATTCTTAATTCTTTCCTTCTCTCCTTTTCTTTTGTTTTCAGAGACAGTCTCACCATGTAGTTCAGGTTGGCTTAGAACTAGTTACATAGTCCTGGATAACCTCAGACTCTCTAAACCAGTCATCTAAGTGCTAGGATTATAGACATGTGCCACCACAGCTAACCTAGAAATGCTTTACCATTTTAGTTTTCATTTTACTTAAATTATTATTGAGTATGTGTGTGTGTGTGTGTGTGTATAAGAGAGAGAGAGAGAGAGAGAGGCAGAAACAGAGACTGAGAGAGAGAGAGGTCAGACTTGAGGTGCCCAGGCTCATGTGTGAAGGTCAGAGGACAACTCTGTGGGGTTACTTCTCCTCTTCCACCTTCATGTGGGCTCCAGGGATTAGACACAGGTCACAGACTTGTGTAGCAAGCATTTCCATCTGCTGAGCAATCTCTCCAGCTCTATACTTTTAAGGAACATTGTTTATATGCTTGCCTTTGCCAATAGGCACCTATAAAAGCTCAGCTCTAAGTTTTGAGCAAGTATTCACTAGATGCCTACTGTATGCCAGAAATCCTAAGTCAGCACACCGTTCTTTGACCTTTTATTTCATTCAATAATAGGATGTAAATTTATTTTCACAGTGGGACAAATCTACATGATCATTTTATATCGACTCATTTTCACCGTAATTTTAAAGAGAAACTTTTCATCATTCTGAATAATTTGTCTCACTGCAATCCCAATCAAAACACCTTTAGGTCTTTCCTTACTTCTTGCTAAAAAAAAAAAAATACAATGAGAAGCCTTTTCTAACATACCTTTGATTATGTCTTCCAGACAAAAGCTGATGGAGATTTAAAAAGTCCCACATTTGTATAGCAGTTCCACAATATCACACTGGTATTACATTCAGAGGACAACCAAGAATCTCGCCTCTGTCACCAGAATTGGCCTCGTTCGTCTATGGTCAGGAGGTACACATCTGGACTTCCTTCATCAGTTTGAGAAGTCGAAGTTTGGCAGTAAACTGAGACGCAAAATGTACTTGTATATGACACGAGGAGAAAGATGGGAGTGGAATGGAGTGAAGGAAGGCAGGACATATTAGAACCAAGAAGGCTCAACAAGACCAAAGAGACATTAGGTATCATTCACCCACTAAGAAGCCAAAGGAAGACCAGCAGCCCTTCTCCATCTCCTTCTAGAGAAAAATGTTCCTTGTGGGTCAAAGCAATACTTGCTATTTCTAGTGTCTAGCTTAGGGCTTGAAATGTGATTGGTGTTCAATAAACAGTCCTGGCTTTAATGACTGAACCAGTCAACAACCCCTAGATAAAACCCCCACTTCTGAAAACCACAGCTCACCCCCAGCCTCAGTGCCACTCAGCATTGGAACTCTGTCAGAAAACAAAGACAATCCATATGGTGCTGATGTTGCAATGCGCTTCTCCTATGGATATGACTGTCAGCCTCCCCCGAGCAAAGTTGGATCCTTGAGCTCAAAGACTTAAGGTGAGAGAGGGTAGAAAAACTCAAGATGGAGGAAGGGTCCTCTGGTTTGGGTGCTTTAATTTCTTGGGATGTCCTCCCAACTTCATCTCCCATCTCCGCCTCCTCCTGGGACATAGTATTACCTCACCCTCCACCCTGTGGGAGGAGTCCATCTCAGCCACTAACTCATGTACACACATGCTCTGTGCATAAAGCTGCACTTCCACGTGTGTGGTTCTTGAAAACCAGCCATCTATCATACATATTGATCATGGGGGTAGTAAGGTATGAATCAGAGAGTAGCAATCGCTAAATCAAAGATTTATACCCGTAAAAGAGCAGCCAGGCAATTCATCAATACCACACCACACTCAGTGATTAATTAGGCCCCAGCCTGACAGTGCACAATTAAGGCTCTTTCAGTTAGAGAACGGTCCTTTTTAAAAATGTGTTTTCCTTAGGAGACAACAAGTCTGTCTTTCTGTGGCATCCTGTACCTTTCCACGGTAGCGCTCATCAATTTATAAATATAGGGCTATTGATGTGATTGTAGATCTAAATTTTCCCTCTTCATTACTCCATTTGGTCTAGGAAGACTTAACATTTGTGGCATCCTGTCAGACACATAGTATGTGCTCAGTTCGGAGATGCTGAATGAATGGATCTATTAACAAGCTGTTTCTGACTCCAGAAACCCTAAAACAAAAGCTCTTACCAAAGCTTTCCAATCGTTCCCAATGGCCAGTGTCCTTTCAAAAGAAAAACAGAATCTTTGTCTTTCAGATACATGTATATTTTGGGAAATTTTTTGGCAGTAGATACTGAACCTAAAACATCCAATCCGTGTCGCAACAACTTGAGTGCTGACTCAATGCTCTCCTCAAAGGTGAAAACATAATTGTGCACCAAACCCATGCACAGGACTCTGCACAGAGACATTGTGATAAATGGCCAAAACTGAAAGCAAAGAGATTGCTCATCACCGAAACAAAGTATGGGATGTTCAGACACTGTAACACTATACAGCAATGAGTAAGAATGAGGCAGAGCCCCACCAACACCACCAAATCTCACCAAATTACAGCAGCAGAATAAAGTTAGGCACTAAGGAGTAAATGCTGTGTGATTCTTCTTAGGTGATTCTCAAACAGGGGCAAAATTACAGCATCAGCAGTGGGAATAATGGGACGTGAAGCATGCAACAGGTAAAGGCACTTCCTGCCAGGCCTGGGGATCTGAGTTCTATCTCAGGTACCCACATGGTGGAAGGAGAGAAGCAACTCCTAAAAATTGACCCATGCACTGTGGCACACACAGAGAAGAGTGCATACACGCACACGCGTGCGCGCACACACACCACAGGGATGGGGTGAATAAAATATAAGAATTAGGGATGTGGGTTGCTTTGAAAGCTAATATTTGGCAAAAGCATGAGGGAGTTTCTGGGTTCTGAAAAGATTCGGTTTGCTCTCTGGTCACTCCAATATATTTCATGAAATTTCATCAAGGAATTTTCTGTTGGAAACCAATACAATTGCACAATCATTGCTCTTTCATACATGTGTGTAATAATTTAAATAAATTATTCAAGGGCGAACGTGCTTCTCCTTTCTTTGTGTGATAGAAGATTATAAATACCCTCATAGACACTCCCAGCACCTAACCAAATTTCCCAAAGAAAATCTTCCCACAACTTCCAACATAGGTCACAAGGGTTCAAATGAGAGATTAGACTCCCTGGCCTTCAGGGTCCCTTTCAATCCTAAGATTCAATGGTAAATAGGCTTCTAGAAATTGATGGAAAAATTCAATGGCCAGCAAGTGTGACTTTCTTGGCACAGCTGTTCTCAAAAGAGAGAATCAAAAGGTTGGGGAAACTGTTCAAAGGCTCATTCTGCAGATATGAGGAAATGAATCCTATATTTAAACTATGACTCCATGTATCAAAAGCTGACTTCTCGTCAACTTTTTAAGATGCTACCATTCCAAAATGAAACAAGGAGAACACTCAAGTGGCTTTCAGACTCATTCTGTCATCTTTAATACTGACTTCATTCACTGCACAATCTGTTGACAATAATGGATAGAGGTTTTGGTTTTTCTACCCCAGCACCACACTGTCTTCCTTCTTACGTTTTAACAGAGGATCAGTTCTGTTCATGTATCAGAGATCAGTGTATTTCCCTAATACTTCCAATCATAGATGATTAATAACCTGGCCAAGTATGGTTGCATCTGTTGGTCTGTCCACAGCTAGTTAAAAAATGCACATGCCACAAAATCTTAGCAGTTTAAGAGGAAGTCAGCTCTGACCTTTCCCCAAAAGGTCCCAAGGCAGGACACTGCCCAATCTTCTGTCTCTGCCACTAGCTAAGTGAGGAGATGTGTCACGGGGCTGCTGTAGGCATCTGGTCCCCATGAAGAAAGCTAGGAATATACGGAGTAATTTCATGCGAGGAATTAAGCAACCCTGGTACTAACCTACCTCTGAATTATTTGTTGTGATCAATTAGCCCTTCTCCTACAAAGCTGATGTTAATTGGGACTTTGAGAAATTTACAGCTCAAAGCACTGTGATATATACTATCACTCGGGAACAAGTTCCAGGGGAAAAGAAGGATGCTCTTTTTCTGGGATTTACTTCACAAATCTAAGAAAAATTTCCCCTGAAGTCCTAACTGTTCTCCTTCCTGCCCCCGTTTCCTCTCAACTCCATTGGCCACTCTGAGGTCACATGGCCATTGTTGAACCAATCACAGGCTAGTGGCATTAAAATGTCTTCGCCCAATTGCTACACCTGCGATCTGGAATTCAGATTAGCTGTTAACTGACCCCAAAATAAATGTCTGCATGGAGGAGCTGTAACAGAATAAAACAGTTGTGGTAGGGAGAGAGTGTTGGGTATTAGAAACACATTTACTGAATCCTTCTTATCAATGCATGCATAATAGGTTCTGGACCTCAGGCTCTCAGAGATAAGGTCTGCTTAGGACAGCTCTGCCTCAATCAAATCAAAGTCAACGTTCTCCTGTGGTCCCTATTTTTGGACTCCAGAAATCTCTTAAATCTAAGCCAGCTCATCAGACATCTAGCAACTGCACTTGGGCTCCCGTCCCAATATGGATTTGCTAACAAAAATTTTATCTAAAGGAAGATCAAACCACATTTCTCTGTACCACGTACCAATTGGCCACACTTTAGAAGCGATGCCCTGCTGGTAGATCTGGGAGTCCTATCTTGCTTTGGACACACATTTGTAACACTCTCATGAGTGTTATATTATCAGACTCCCAGGAGCCTAGAAAATGACCACCCCGCATTGGACAGATCTTTTTCTCCTTTGAGGGTGGCATTATGTGGTGGTTAAAAGAGGGTTCAAATCCCTTTCTTAGCACTAATTTGGTGGGTCTTGGGCAAGTTGTTTAACCTTTCAATGCCATGATTTCTTCAACCATAAAACAGAGTAATGGCAATTTCTAGCTGATAGGGGCAGAAAGGACGCATGAGCAGGTGAGAGAAAACCATTCAGACCAATGCCTGGGAAATAAAACGTCAGCTCAGTGGCTATTCGTTATTCCTCCTGGTTCTCTTTTCTCTACTCCTCTCCCCGCCCCCCCCCCGGTGTTCTCTGACTCCATCATCACCAAGCTACATCATCACAGTCAGCAGAAGTAATTGACTGAACTATTCTGGTTGCATTTTACCAGTCAATCAAACAGCTTGCTTTTCCCCCCTCCATTTGGTTAGAAAAATTTGCCCTTCGGTATAATAGTTAACTTGGCCAATTAAATGGAAAAGAGCGTATAATATTTATATGGTAATTTTCTCTACCCTGAGTTTCCTCTGGGGCCACAGAACCGATCCTCTCTGGGCCTAGTCTCCAGAGTCTAGGTAGAATCGTTTTTTTCAGGCTTTACTTTTGGCCTTGAGCCAGTGTGTCTGCACAGTCTCAGAGCAGCTGAGCTCCAAGCGTGCCTTAGGGACTCAACTTCATTGACTCACAAAATCAAAATATACAAATCCCCCTTTTAAACCATGATATATAACTGGGAGAATATTGGCTCTCTACTACATTAGGGCCCGCCCTATTACCTTATGGAATTACCCACAGTGGCAGAAATCCATTCACCTGATCCACTGATACCCTGGGGGCAACTCAGATAGCATAAAGCCAATTGATAGATGTATATTTGATATATCTTTTATGCCCAGAATTTATGTCTTCTGCATGTTTCATTTGCCATTCTGACTCATTTTCTGCCACGGGAGAACTAGGGAAATTCAAAAGGGACTGAAAAAACAACAGCATGGAAGGAACAGGGTAGAAATCAAACCAGCAATTTTTCTTTCTGATCTAGGGTCTCACACCAGAACATCTGATCAGCTTAAAAATGCAAAGCAAGTGTCCCTCCTTGGCACCTCCCAGGAGGGAATAAGGCAAAGAGGCACTCAACTGGCGGACTGGAAACCCTTTTTCCTGCATCCTTGCTGAGCCAGGTTATCACTACAAAGCAAAGATGTGGACTATTGATATGAATAGTAACTGAGCTAAGGGTATGCATTTCATTCTCACACTGAGCAAGACTTGACCACGTATTTCAGCTCAGATCACGCTCAAAATATAAAATGATAAGGTCAAAACCAGTCTCTCCAGCCTTATGTATCAAAACCAGTCTCTCCAGCCTTATGTAACTGATATTCAACAAAGGAACATGACGTAATAAGGACCATGGGTCCTAACAACGCCTTCTGCCTCTTCTTTACTTGGCTAATGTGTGCAAATGCATAAAGGATCATAGAGGGTTCCTTCACAGGCATCTACACATGGAATGGATCAGCCTTGTGAATGGCCCTCTGAGTCCCATTATATGCCCTATTTCTTTTCAATATCTTCATTCTTTAAAGAGAGAGAGTTCACACCAAATTATAGTAGCAGCTTTACATGCACACATGCATGGCACCTCCCTTCGGTATCATCATGAGGTGGTGGCAAGAAGTCCACTGTGGACACTGAAAGACATGGATCTACAAGTTTCCCATATAAAACAATATAATGCAATATTTCCAAAGAACACATAGAACACATGCCAGGTCTCTCATAGACTTTAAATTACCTGCAGATTACTTGACATGATTTATACAATATTAGCACTATGTGAGTTCTAATGATAACTAGGAAATAGTGGCAAAAAGTATTATTTTTTAATTTAAGGCTGATAGAGTCTCAAGATGCAGAGTCCATGCTCAGGGGACTCACAACTAAAGCAGGCTGACCATGTACACACACACACAAAAGTTTCTCACAACAACCTTATGAGCAAAGCAGCATTCTTTTCTACAGTCTTAATGGTTGTGGATAATCCATCAACTTCTGGGTCATGCAAAGAGCTGTACTCTTAACCTCTCCACAGTCATATTATCAATGGAAAAACCGAAGCCTGCACTCAAAGAAAAGATTGGCAGTAAGACCAGACAACATGAATAACTTTGTGTTTCTCCAAAGCAATTTATGTACCTCCCATCTTGTGAGCAGTTCCAGGACTTCTGTCTCCACTTCCCTATTGGAGATTCCAGCCTTTCTAACTCATGTGCATTTTCCCTCCTCTACCATTTTAATTTCCACACATTTTTCATTCCAAAATATGAAAAGAATTCAATTCAGCCCCAGGTCTGACTAGTGAATTTGGTATCTCAGCATACACAAGCATTCAACTAGATAAAAACCTTTTCTCTGCAATGAGGTTGCTCCCTTTATCAGTGAGATAGGATTTGGAGAAACACCTAGTCAGTGCTCTAAAAATCCTTGATTTAGTAGTGAGCAATATCAGAATGATCCCTGGCTTTATGGTACTTACATGTATCACAGGCATGACTAACATCATTCAAATAAACACCAAATGTAAGCTCTAGGCATTAAAACACACTGTGCAGAAATATAATAGAAGGATTTCCTATATTTAAGATGTCAGAGAGATTCTATTAGTAAATGTTAAATGATCTGAGATCTAAGAAACAGGATAGGTTAGCAAGAATACTCATTGTGGTGATAAAAACTGAAAATAAAGTAAGTGTTAGATGATCTACATAAAGAAACCATTTGGGACTTTAATCTGTGGCATAGTACTCTGAAAAATCTAACTGAAATCCACTAAGAATTAAAATTTTTATACTAAAATACAAAGGTAAAAATTATATACAAACCTGTTTTGATATATTAATATAAAAACTTTCAACAAGATGATAATAATGAGAATATAGCAGCACATTAAACAAATTGACTCATCCAAGAATTAACAAATATTTTAATGTTATAAAAATCCATTAATAACATTCATTCTAGTAGTAAGACAAAGGAGAAAATATGAACACCAAGAACACTGTCAAAAAGCATTTCACAAAATGTAAAATCACCTCTAACTAAAAGAATATTTACTTTTTAAAAGAGAACATGTCTAACTCCTAAATTAAGAATCCTGTGAACTAGTTGAACACCAAAGCAAATCCTTTAAAATCAACAATAAGATGTGAGTGTTGGTTTGTTTTTAATTTTTTTGTTTAATCTTGTAAGAAGTTCCAACCAGCATGTAAAATCAACAAAATAATAGATACAGATACTAAGAAATAAGTACACAAATGCTATTGTTTACATATGATATAACTATATACTTTTAAAACAAATCAATAAAAAATAATAGAATAAAAGCATTAAAAGTAATCATTTGTACAAAAACACATAGAAGTTGGCAATATGAATTAATGAACAAGTAAAAAAAATGCTTCTCAAAAATTCTACAAAACAGACAGACCAACTAGTTTACCTAGTCGAGGAAAAAATGCAAATACATGAATTGTCATGAATACATGAAGTGGCAATTGTCAAAGTACCACTAAAACTGAACACCAACAGGTTCATTAGAAAACACCAATGTGATAATCCGATGGAATAAATTTTTAAATCTGAATAAATAATTTCAAGAGAATATAAGTCATTAAACTGATGCCAGTGAGCAAACATTGAGACAGACCGATTTTCTAGAAGAGAGGAAAAAGTACCAATGCCAGCAAACAAACAAAAAATGCAAACAGTAACCATATGCAATTATCAAATAATCCCCAAACTAGTTAAACTGCACAGATCAAAGGTGAGCGCCTTCTCAGTTCCTTTTCACAAGCCCACAGATAAGGGTCTGCATCTGGTAAAGATTACATCACAAGCTGCACATCAATCTCATCTGTAAACACAGATGCAACAGTGACTATCCACAAAGAAAACCAAATGGCTAATGAAAATAACACTCCATACACGCAAGGCCAATTCAACACCAGGAAATCCATGCATGCAATTTCCCACCCCAATAAACCAAAGAATGAAATCATATGAGCTATGTATACTAAGAAGCTACTTGACAAAATTCAAATTTTCGTGAGAACTGAAGTAATTTGTTTTTTAATTAGAGAAATCAATGGAGATCTGGATGTTCCTGTCCTGTTCTTCCTGAGGAAAAAGCATACTCTTCCAAATAAAAAGACAATAGTAGGGCTGGGGAGGTGGCTCAGAGGTTAAGAACACTGGCTGTTCTTCCAGAGGACCTGGGTTCAATTCCCAGCAACTACACAGTGGCTCACAACCATCTATAATGAGATCTGGTACCCTCTTCTGGTGTGCAGGCATACATGTAGGCAAAACTCTGTATAAAATAAATAAAAATGTTTTTAAAAAAAAAAAGACAATAGTAGCTATGGTAAGGAACCCGCTACATTCAGGTGACCTCCCAGGTAAACTAAGGTGACAGCGGTGTGTAGATCCCTACTGCACCAAAGAATAGATTACAAAGTACCCACCCATCTCCACCCCTCCCCCGCAACAGAGTATTGACGAGACATAGAGGACAGAGAAAAATTATGATTCTACAATGCATAATTCTGATAAGTATTTTTGTATGCATTATTTAATTTCATTTTCCTCACTATTTACCCAAGAAGCAGACAGAACCTTTTTTAGATTGTGCCGATAAGGTTTTGAGAATCATGGCTGCTTAGCAGCTTTCTCAGATAGTATAGCTGCTGACCACAGGGAATGGCTTTATGTACCACACTGCTTAATCTAGTTCAAGTTCATCTCCCTCTTATTATCTCCCCCCCCCCAATCTCCTTAGCTAGGAGATCCTTACTAACCAAACTCAAGAGAATACCAGGGAAGGATAGGGGTGTGGGGTGGGGCTGTAACCCATTCTGGTCCAGCTTCCAGAGGCAACAACAAGATAGTGAGAGCTCATCTGACTGCCTAGCTGTGGGACAGAGAGTAAGGGTTTCAATAGAAGGAGCTGCTCAGAGATTAAGATACAGCTTGTAGGTATCTCAGACTATCTTGGTTCTGAGCAAACTCTCAGGCGCTGTCAACCATCTGAAAGACTGCCATCCGCTCGCATGGCCTATATGCCTCAAGTCCGATAGATCCTGCTTTTTTTTAGGCAAAAGGTTGCATTTCCTTTCTGAACTAGAAGAAGAAAAAGCAGCTGTGAAATGGCACAGCTGGCTCCATCCATCACGATGGATGGAGCACCGACCAACCAACATCTGGGCAGAGGAAGACACTGACAAGATGAGCAGCACCAATTTCCTCTCGAAAAAAAACACTTTAAGTTCATTTTTAAAGGATTGCCAGGGAGGAACAGTCTCCGGAAGATCTTTTTTTGAGCTGTAGGTAAAAAGTATTCTAGGAATATGTTCTGTGCCCCATCACGTGGTGGGAAGTTCCCACTTAGTCATTTTGGCTATAAGTGACCCTCTAAATAGGTCAGGAACCATTTTGCACCTGTGACCCGCTAGGATAGAAAAATGTAGATGAATGTAATTGACCTACTTCCAAAGTCACACACACATTTAAAAAAAAAATCTGCTCTCTTCTCTCCTGACTTGGGAACATATGGCGTCGGATTACATGGTTGGCACCTGGCTGACTGCTGAGACCGTGTGCTTCTTTCTAACACAAACAGGCAGAGGCACAATGCCTGCCCAGAGGAGTCACCAGCCAAATCCAAATGGGCAGCTTGAGTCACAGGCTCAGCCAAAACTCGCTGTAACAGCCTGGTGGAGGAGACAGAGTTCTCTGCAGCACCTGCAGGCCCTGTTTCCCCTCTAGCCCCATGCCATCCTCCACAAGCTGCCCAGAAGAAACCTTCGGCTATCTCTCCACAAGTCCATGGCATCTACAGCCCTGGCGCTGTCAGGTAAGGGGAAACTTACCGAGCCGAGCCTCTACTTTAAAGATGGCTCTCTTAAGTTAAACTATCAAGCAAATCCCCCCCCACTTGCTCTCAGATCTTAGAGTGCTAAAAAAGAGCAAGGGACAATTATCTCCAAGCTAGTGTAAAGAAGACAAATTGCTGCATTACACTGTCTTGGCTTCACAATTCTGTTCTTTTCCACCTTAGAGCAGATACCATTTCTAATCTGTGGATCATCCCAAATCACCCATGCACCATGAAGATAGGTGTCCCGATGCCCAGGTCCCTAAGCTTCCCATTGCAGCACTATGTTCCTAACTTCCTCCTTCCTTTCTCTGTCTCTCTCTCTCTCCTCCCTCCCCTCCCCTCTTTCTAAAAAGAATAACATTCTGTAGTCCAGTCTGCCCTCAAACTCATTATGTAGCTGGAATAAATGTCAACTTCCAATAGTCTTGTCTCTTTCCCAGGTTCTAGGAATTCAAGCATGAGTAGTGGTTTATGAGATACTGAGGCTGGAATCCCAGGATTTTTTTTTACGCTCTAGATAGTCACCCTACTAACTGAGCTACATTCCTCAGCCCCTCTCCCTCTTCTTGTGATCAATTATCAATTTATTTATTTATTTTTTTTTAAATGCGTCTATCCAAGTCAGGTTAAACAATGAATAAACGGGATTTGGCTGACAGCGTCTGAAGAACCTGAGAATCCTGGGCAGCAGGCTGGAGATGGTGCGGCTAGAAGGAGAAGATGACTACAGCGGGGGACTGAGCTCTGCAGATGCACAGCTGCCTGTGGGATGTGTGCGCTCAATGTGTACATGAACGTCATAACAAGGTGAAGACAGAAGTGACCAGAGAGAACAGTCAAACATTCAAAAGTGATCCTTTACCAAACTCCCAGCACTGAGAGGGGATGTGGACACAAAGTCCCACCCCTGACTAAATATCCATTTGTAACTAATACCTGCTGAGAAGGGGAGAAAAAAAATCAGTTTTCTGTAACAGAGTGGTGATTGGTGTATCAGCCACACAGGGCAGGCCTCAGCCCCAGGAGTAGCTGGCCAACACAAAGCAGACTCCGTGCTTTTTGTTTTGGTATTTTATTTTTTGAGGTTTTTGTTTTGTTTTTCATTGGTTTTGTTTTTTATGGGTTTTTTTCTCTTTTTAAGAAGAGAGGGGAAAGAAGATGAAGTTGTGTGGGAAGGGCTGGGAAAGGATTAGGGAGAAAGAATATGCTCAATGAGTCTTTTTCAACCAACTAGAAGGAACTTTAAGACCAGAAGGGCACAACCAGCTACATTTGGCAGCTAGACATGGGCCTTTCACATGCCTGTGACAATATATATCACATGGCCAGAGCAAGGTAGTGACATGGAAAAAAGTTCTTATCCTCCGGTCTTGGGGAGTGTACTAGACACCTGCTGCTTCTGCCTCCCCAGAAACTATTTCCTGATGCTGCTTCTTCTGTTGATAACACCCAACAAAACCCCTCCTGTAGTATGAAGGCTTGGTTGGTTTCTGTCCTCCCATCAGGTCCCCAGCCATTTAGATCCCAAGGAAAATCATGCAGAGAGTCTATATTAGGTTATAAACTGATTGGCCCATTAGCTCAGGCTTCTTATTAGCTCTTGTAGCTTATATTAGCCTATTATTCTTATCTATGTTAGCCATAGGGCTCAGTACCTTTTTCAGCATGGCAGGTCACATCCTGCTTCTTCCATGGTCTGGGCAGGACTGAGGAGGAATGGGCTTCCTCCTTCCCAGCAGTCTCCTGTTCTCATTGTTCTACCTCTACTTCCTGTCTGGTTTTCCCGCCTATACTTCCTGCCTGGCTATGGGCCAATGAGCGTTTATTTAAAATATGATTGACAGAATACAGACAATTCTCCCGCACCACCCTCCTTTCCTCAATTGCTTTGGTGAGGCTGGCTGTTTACTACAGCACTTTGTCCTGACCCCCGTTACCACTGGGTAATAGTAATGAGCACATATACTGGATCCAAGTGTCGGAGACAATCTCTAATTTTAGTGGTATAGTCAGTCAAACGCAAGGAATGAATATGTAGCTCAAGTAGGTTAGTGAAAACTCTTCTCTAAAATGCAGACTGAACCGGAAGCCATGAGGTAAAGTACTGTCTTTCCTCTGGAGTCACCAGTAAAAGGACTTGTAATCCTGGAATTGCCCGTGTCATGTCTTGCACTAGCTAGAGGAAGCTGTAACACAGATATGTGTTTAAGGGTCAAAAGATGGTTAAAAAAGATACGGGCGGTGGTGGCACATGCCTTTAATTCCAGCACTCAGGAGGCAGAGGCAGGAGGATCTTTGTGAGTTTGAGGCCAGCCTGATCTATAAGAGCTAGTCCTAGGACAGGCTTCAAAGCTACAGATAAATCCTATCTCAACCCCCCCCCAAAAAACGATACAGAGGAAAAAGATAGAGATGGAGCAGAGAGAAGAAGAGTTGGAGAAGAGGTCCAGAAAAAAATTAGGGGAGGGGCCATGAAGAAAGGGGATGCACAAGGGAGAAGAAAGCAGACAGAAGAGAATCAGTGAAACAGAAGGGAAGGCGGGAAGACGGACAGTGTTTGTAGTACCTGATACAGGAATGAGGCAGGAAGAAGGAAGACTGGGGGAGAGATAAAAGGAGAACCTATGGGGAGAAAGAAATGTAGAGGAGGTTAAAGGGAGGGGAGGGTAAAAAAGAGAAAAATTGGAGAGATACAAAAAGATACAAAGAAAGAGAAGAGCAGAGTGAGGGAGATGTGGGAAAATGAGGTGAGGAGACCGAAGTGATGTCCCTTAAGGTCAAGAATCGTGGCCAGCCTTCAGTCCTCTTCTGTCCTGTGTATTCTAGCTGATAACCAGAGGCAAGTTCGTTCCTCACAGTTACAACCACAATGCAGGGATTATCCGTCTAACCTGGATTTCTTTCTCCCTCTCTCACCCTGGCTCTAGAACATCTCTTCTAGTTTCTGCCATGGTCTCCTCAAGTTCATTCTCCCCTCTGCCCCCATCTCTATCACTCTCTTCCATAGCCTTTACCATCTCTTGACCCTTGTGAACAGACCCATCCTTAAAGTGTGGCCCTCATCAGCTTTTTTGTTGAACATAAAGATGATGACCTGAAAACATGTGTATTCTCAGACTCTACCCACATGACACCAGAGCTCAAATCAGCAGTGAAAATAGCCCTTCCCCTGTCAAACGAGGTCACTGGAAACATCTTCATTCCTTCCTATCAAAAGCTGGTCCCTCACAAAAGAAAGATATAAAAGAGCTTGTGTGGAGGTTAAAAGCAGCATTCGGGAAGAAAATGATGTTGTACATCATACCAAAATTTAATATGACTTTATGCAAAATAGTAATGTGTCTGCTAATGCAGATTCTCCTAAAGTACGTTAGTAACAATCTAAGATCGTTCCTCTTAAAAAAATGAAAACGTATGTCAAAAAAAAAAAATAGACCTAAAGTAGCTGAATCTTGTACCCATTGATGGAACTGATTTACATAGATAGCATTTAACATTCCATCATCATTATCCTATCAGTCTCCTGTCTAACGCACAAGCTGAGACATTCAGTGTGCTTCGAGGTTAGAACAGGCACGCACATGAACGCGCGCGCACACACACACTCACAAGCACACCCTACACTCACCAAATTACAAAAAAAAAAAGGAAAAGAAAAGAGAAGGAAAATCACTTCAGGCAGACAGATGAATACCATCAGGAATAGAGAAAAGAATGTCTCGCTCTCTACCCAGGACCAAGAGAGTAACTTAAAAGGTAGAATAAAAGAAAACTAAATATTTAAGAGTAAAATGTGGTTATTGGGGGCAGGGGATAAAACAGAGTTGGCATTATGATAATGGGTTGTGTCTGCCTCTCCCAGAGCAGGCAGCTTTGCATGTGTCTCCTTGGTTTACACGGAAGACAAATTCGGATGAAGGACGGCTCAACCTTAAGAGTTCACTGTGTGAATATTTCTGGATTATTTTGCTTTCTCTTAAGTTTTTTAGTTATTCTGACTCTGATGACAAGAACCAAAGGGAACACTCTGGGGAGTTGGGGAGTCATACATGGAGGGTCATGTGTTTGTACATCCTCCTTGTCTGGAGTCCTCTGATCCACGTGTATTTGATTGTGGCCTTGAAACCCTTACGGCCTCTTTAGTGCCTCTTCCATCAGGCCAAGCCAACCAGAGGAATGAGAGGCAAAACTGGAACCAGGAAGGTTATAAAGCCACTCGTTGCCATCCACCATGAGACTGTCTTGAGCAGCACAAGACTAGCAGAGAAGACAGCTGCTTTGGTAGGCATAGAGTGGGGAGGAGGAGGGAGAAGGGAAAGAGAAACAGAGAAGCGTGAGAAGAAAGCATTGAAGGAGGGAAGAAGGCAAGACAGAGAGAACCAACCTTTGCTGGCCTGTATCTAGTTCCCTACCCAGAATGCCTAAGCTGAGGCCCAACCTTTCCACAGTGACTACTACAGTATGTACTGTGTCATAGTATGTGTCCCCAGACTCTGCCTTATGAACACTCATCAGTAATCGAACAGCCTGAGTACATATCCATTATTCTTTCTAAGACAACATACCTGTCAATCTAATAGGACTTGATCTTCATTAAACAACTGCCAATGTTCAAGCTTTTCTTTAGCCTTCCAGCAACCCACACAGTGTCCTCTGAAACTGTCCACTAATAACAGGCCTTGCCCAGATCTGAGATTTCTCCTACCTGCAACAAAGTTTATTTACAACAACAAAGACAAAGGTTAAAGCATGATGCAAAGAAAAATATGCCAAAATTCCCAACATTTAGAGGAAAAGAATCCTAGCAACCTTGGGCCACAGCTCCTTTTGTCCTACCCACCCCCACACACACAGAGTGAGGAGACTAACCCAGACGAACCAGGTTCCCTCAGCCAGCAGTCTAGTCTATGAAAGAACAAAGACGAAAACCCGAGTGACAGCCTTTGAATATTAATGGGGCCTATCAGCAAGGGTGAGCAGGAACATCGAAGTCTTGCACAAGTTCTAAAATCAGCTCCTAAAAGCTGGGATTCATCTCCTCGCTCCCCACTTAAGAATTCCACTATGAAAATGAATCTTTATTTCAAAAGTAAACTTGTGAGATACCCAGAGATGAAAGCAGAGGAAGAGGTACCGAGCAAGTGGGGCACCACAGGGCTCTTCCCCTCCCTCGTCTTCTCCCCCCCAGGGCCTGTCATGATGCTGAACATATTATAGATGCTCAATAAATACTTGTGACATGAATGATCTGAAAAAGAAAAGGAATTTTAAAGTCTGCTTTTGAGCGAGGCGAGGCTTTGAAAACAGGCTGGTCCCCATCAATATCACAGAAACGGAAAATAGATTTTTAGGTAACTGAAATCATCTCTAAAAGGATTTCTTTCCTTAGCAAAAGTAGAAACAGAAGTTTTCTGGGGTGCCACGTGTCTATCTTTGTATTAACTCATCCATTGCCATTCATACAATCAATGCCATTGACCGCCTGCTCTATGTCAGGCACCATGGAAGTCTCCAAGGTGTTAGTGGTAAAGAAAGACAAACAAAATCCCAGCTCTCATAGACTTCACCTTTGCTCTGTTCTTTATCCCAACCAAACTATTATATGCTGGAAACGTTATATGACACACACACACACACCTGCACAACCATGGAGCCACAACCCACATTTATCTTACTCATCAGATACATTATCTCCTTAAAACAGCGCTAACTCTTCACCAGCTCAAAACCTTCAGGAGCAACTAATACTACAGTTCAGTGAAGGGCACATTTTTAAGTCTAGTACTCCACATTAGGCATGGTGCTAGTGTTCCCTGTTAATACTCCTCCGTAAGTAGCAGGAAGCTGTAAAAAAGCATAAAGCAAGGTTGAGACAGAGTGTTGACTAGCCTGGGCTCCAGTCCGTCAGCTGAAGTCTTGACTGAGGTTGGAACTTCTTTTCCCAACATGACTTTCTCACTAAGCTGCTAGGTTCGCACCATGCTGGTCTCTCTGTAGGGCTTTAGGTTTCTCAGGACAGGGAATGATGAAAAAGAGATGGGGAAAGAAAGAAGTAAAGAGGAGAACGAAGAGGAGAGAGAGGCCACAATGCTTCAGACAAGAGCACTTCCTAATTTTGAAAGTCATGGGTATCATTGTGTTATATTCTATCAGAAGCCAATCATTAGGTAGCAAGAGAAGAAATACAAGCTTTACCGCTTTATTTTTAAGGAAAGTTCTCATGGATCCCAGGACAGCCTCCAACTTGCTATCTAGTCAAAGATAATCTTGAACTTCTGATCCTCCTGCCTCTACCTCCTGAGTGTTGAGAATATAAGCATGTGTCACCCCACCTGGTTTGTGCAAGAATGTGCTAGGAATCAAACGCAGGGCCTCATGCATGCTAAGCAAGTACTCCCCCATCTAGACTACATCCCCAGTCCCTAAGCTCCACCTCTTTAAGGAAGGAATATCAAAAGAAACTGTAAAATCGCCCTAAACCCAGTACAAAGCTATCTATAGTCAGGCCTTAATCCACCTACCAATTTTGCTATCTCTGTAATGGTATTCCCAAACTTAACCTCTGGCCTCCAGCCAACTGGCTCCTGCAAGACTGTCCACAATACTGTGGGTTGAATATAGTCCCTTCCAGATTCTGTACGGAAACTAAATAGCTAACGCAACAGTATTATGAGAGACAGCCATTAGGAAATATTTAATCACCAGGGCTCCAGTTCTGAGAATGAGATGAAGACCCTCACAGAGAAGCTTCCCTCAGATTTGGTTTGCTCGCTTTCCCAACTTCAGCTTTGAAAGAACATAGCACTCTTACCCACACAGGAGGGTACAGCAGCAAGGCGCCAAGGGGCAGCCCTCCCAGGTCACCCACTCATGCTGTTCTTACACGGTCTCCAGAGCAGTGAGAAAATACACTCCCGGTTCCCACAAATCGTCCAGCTGGAATTTTGTGGTAGCATCACAAACTGACTGACACATGGCCAATATGTCTGCTGTCTTCACATGATGCCCCAAACTTGATTCCCTCTTTTGCCCTCTAAACCATACACCCAAAAAGGAACAGAGCACAGTGGCTAATATCATGGAGACTGAACTGCCTGGGTTCAAACTCAACTTTCAGCGAGTTATCATCTTGATCTTCTTGGTTAGAAAATGATGACCATAGGTCTTTCTTCATATGCTTCTGATAAGAAATAAATGGTCAGTATTTATGTTATTAGGGGTGATTTAACATATATTAAGTGTTATTCTAGAACCTATTAAATAATATAGATATCATTCCTTTGCAGCCAGGTCAAGGTGTATATTGTGTACCTCATAGCGATGCCTTCACTGGCCTTCCCATGTCTTAACCATGACCGTTTAAACTCTAGCTAGATCTATATATTTTCATTTTAACCATCTCACTTGTAAATATCTTATGCCAAATTGTTTTCTGGTGAGCTTTAAGTGCACTGTTTTCCTCGGCTCCTAAAAAAGAGCTAACATCCAATATCAAGAGAACAGAGGAAAAAGTGCATTCGTAATGGTCCCTACAAGAAATAATCATGCCCTCCCCAAACACCAGAGACTTTCCCACAATGTTAACCTAATGGAACCCACTTCTCCTACAAGAACTCAAGGAAGCAGCCAGGATGGGTGGGTTTAGAAACCCCTTAAGCCTGGTGGTCCTGGAACTGAGACAAGTGTTAAGACACTCCTGTGCCTGGTTCAAAGCTAGCCTTGACTACGTAGCAAGCTGAGACCAACACGGGCTACAAGTAAACACCCTGCCTTGACAATAACAATATAAAAATTGAAGATTGGAGGGATAGGTTAGGCTGAGCCTCAAAGATGAGAAAGTCCAGAGACTGCAATAAGTTGAGAGCAGGCTTCAACCTCCAAAGACTGTTAAACCTTCACAACCCTGGCATTTCAAGTTCACCACTAACCAACTCCTTCTCCACCACACTCTCCAATGCCACAGAGCTTTAAGGCTCCCTACCAGGACTTGGCATTAAGGTGGTTCTTTCTCTTTCCTCGGGAATCTAGGTCCCAGCTTGTAATCAGAGCCCCAAACCAGACAATTACTCATATTGGGAACCCACTGAGATGTGCAGGTGGGAGCAGATGCCATGGGAACGGACAGGGAAAAGAGGTTCACAGTAAATCCTGCCGCTGACAGATAGGTGCTTCTCTCAGCCTTGGTCAGAGAAGCTTCTTCCTGGAGAGGGCTGTGGGGCGTGCAGAGACTCATGACTGTCCAAAATGTTGCGAATATGTGAGTATGAGTGTTCAGTCATCAGTGAGACATCTGTAACACCCAACGTTCAGAAAACACCTCCGAAGAAGGGATAACTGCAGAACAGGAAGAAGGCTGTGGAGCCACATCTTCTGGACAGGAGAGGGCTGCTGCAGACACAAACTCACAGCAGCTGTGGTTACCTGCCCAAGATCAAGCACGCTTTAATAAACTAAAAAAAAAAAAAAATTGCAGCATGGAAAAAGGAGTTCCTGAGGCCCCACCCCCAGCCCAAGAACAATTGTCAGTTAGTAGCTCCCAGGGGAGAGAGTGTTACTTTTCTTGGGGTAGGGGTTGGTGACCATTGGTAGGTTGCCTTGACTCAATGAATGAAACCCTCACATCCATGAGCATTTGAATAGCAATAACTGGATTCAATGGGTTATTTAAAAATGTGGCAGGAAGGAGTGAAGATTAATATGAGCAAGATACATATAAAATTTTCAAAGAATAAATATAAGTATTAATAATATCTAGCAAAGAGCTACAAGAAGTTTATGGAGGAATGTTTTATACCCCGTACAAAAAGGAACCTTCTGGTGGTCCTGGTTTGGCTGATAGGAGATTGCATTTATTCATGCATGCATGCATCCATTCATGCATTCACCTCCTTTTGCACCTAGTCTTTATCAAGCATGTACTAGGTACATTGAATGATACCAGACAACTGCATATGACTTCCTGAGCTTCGAGTATCCTACCTGGGACAAGTTCCCCTCACAGGCTTCCAGCTCTTTTGTGTATAAAATGAGGAGGTTGGACAGAGTCTCTAGGGTTCTTATCATTTTCCAAAATAAATTGCTATTTCTCTGATTCTAATGCCTGCTCTGCTTTGCCAGGCAGGGCTGCTATGAAGATGAAGTTGGAACATGAGCATGAAAGTGAAAAGCACTGCTCAGAATGTGATGCATTATCCTCTCTGTTGTTGCCATAGCCCCCAAACTCCCAGGAGGAAACTTTGCAAAGGCCTTCTTGATAATATCCCACTGGGATCCTAAGTGGGAGAAGCTCTTCAAGTCTCATCTGGCTCTCTCCTGCTGCTGGGGAGGTCCAAGGCATCACTTCTGTACATTAGCAGCCTTGCAAAGAATGCTTTTTCATGGATCACAACTTTCCCCAGGAAAAATTGTACTTGACCTAATTCTGCAAGCTAGTCTAGGTCCAGAAGGAACAAAGACCTGTGCTCCATTAGCAATGTCTGCTATGGTGGAAGGATGGTGATCACAAGCCAACTGCTATTCCTAGATGCCTGTGCATACTGCCATGATACACTAAATTTCAGATAGGATCCTAAGATGACAAACAATAATGGTCTTCGGTAGACGTTATGTTACTAAACAACAGAAGAAATTGATAACAGCCTCTGACTCAACATAACAAAGTTTAAATCACCAAATCGATAGTTGGAAAACTGTGACTACATGCCCCATTAATTTACACACAGGGAAGGGGGCTGCTGTGCTGGGGAAATGGCTCGTTGAGTGAGGAACCACCTTACTAAGTTCAATCCCCAAGACCCACGTCAAGAGCCAGGTGGTGTGCAACTGTTGCTTCAGCACTGGGGGATGGAGAGGGGATGGAGAGGGGATGGAGAGGGGATGACCCTGGATCTCACTCAGGTCCCAGTGAGAGACCTTATCTCAAAAAATAAGATATAGAGCGAGTTTTGCCCATTATTATTCTGCTCCTTCTCTGAGAACATCTCCAGATATTTCCCTGGGCAAATTTATAAGAACAAAAAGAATGCCCACCAACCCCTACCTAGCTTCACACCATCCCCCACCTCTGAGATCCATGGCCTTCCGCCAAGCCTTCCAGCATGCCTGTACTCTAAGGCTTTTCAGTATCTAAAGTCTGAAGTCTTTCTCTGGATCCTGACCATGGCAAGCAACCCCTACTATAGTCAATGTCCATGTGTTAGACACTCGTTCATACATGCCACAGATGAACTTGGAGTACCTATTACATGCATGCAAAGCGAAAGTGTGCAGAAGCCGAAGAAGAAATCATTCAAGGCAACCTTCAACTTGGAAGAAGAGAGTTAAGTGACTCAATATGCCACTAAGGTAAATATGACACATTCAGTAGTGGAGTGGTGGGAGATAGTTTCCAATCAGAAGGTGAATGAGTATAACCAAAGAGGCTGAACTTCAGCTCAGAACTGGGCAGGACTCAGAAATGACAGGGATTTCATTTTGGAATCAGGGAAATCTGGGAACAAGGGCAAATGTGCTGGGCAGTTTTCTAGCTAGAACAAAGAACATAGGAAAGATAATGATCTATGGGGCTGCAAGATGGCTCAGTGCTTAAGGGAGCTCGCTGCTCTTCCAGAGGCCGCAGATTCAGTTCCCAGAACCCATACTCGGCAACCCATAATCACTAGTAACCCCAGTTCCAGATGACCCAACACTCTTTTCTGGCCTACATAGGTAGGTAGATGTCCATATGTGTGTGTACACGTGCACGCACACACACATACATACACACACACACACACACCATGCACACCATAGGTACACATACACATACACATAAAAATAGTTTAAAGATAATAACCTAACAAGTAGAGATTCAATGTTATGTTACACAAATTGTCTACCAGGCACAGAAAGCAACATTCATAAGAAAAGTGAAAGAACAGAAGATTATTCACATGGCTCGGTGTATAGAAGTGTTTGTCACCAAGCCTGAAAACCTGGGCTTGATTGCCCAGGACTCACATGGCATAATAAGTGAACACTCGCCCTGTGGGTTATCCTCTGACTTCCATGTATACTGTGGTATTCACACCTTGGCATGTATGTATGCATGTACACATTCACACAGGCAGGCACACAAATAAATAAAGGCAATTTTAAAATGCTAAATGTCCGAATGGTGAAAATATGCAATATGAATAGGCTACAATTTAATGAGACTAGAGTAATGAGCGTGGCTTACAAGACTTGCTGGTTGAGTTGTCACTTAAAGGGAGATTACACAAAACAGCCACATCCAGGTTAGCTTCCTAAGAGAAAGGTGGAATCTAACTGCAGTGCACAGGGTAGGTTGGAGATAGGCAGATGTGGGAAGTTCGAATGGACAGCTATTTCTCGGAAGAGCTGTGTCAATCCTGGTGAGACACCTTGCAGATATGTATCTTTCTATCATGGTGACAAATGCATGAGAAAATCAATAAGCCCATGATCAATCAGGGCTTGTCATTTCAGAAGTTTCTGAAATGGCGGGCTTGCTTCTCTGTTACAGGCCTATGGTAAATCAGAATGTCATGGTGGTAAGGAACTTGTAAGAATGGAGCTCCTCACCTCATGGTGACAGGAAGCACAATGAGAGCACAAATGGCCGGGGACAAGAAATATCCCACAGAGACATGCCCCCAGTGACCTACTTCCTCTGGCCAAGTCCCATCTTCCAGTAATGAGTCCATCAATGGATTAATCCATTGATTGGATCCAGAGCTCAAGATCCAATTGCCTCTCAATGATTAAATCCACTACCTGGGAACCAAGCCTTTCTGAGGGCCACTCTATATCCAAACCATAATTGCATGGTAAAAGACTTATTTTAACCAATAATGAAGAGTGTAACTAGCCTGTTTCAAACCTCCCATGACTCCCTTGGAGCCAAGCTGCCGTCAGCACTGACCACAGGACACGAATCACAGAAAGAGAACACAGAACTTCTAGCCTAGATCCTGAACATTTTTTAGCCCCTCTCTTTACAGCGTGGTAACTTTGGGAAAAGATGCTTACCCTGTTAGCACTATATACCCTGGGATGGGTATCCTTCTGGTAGGACAGATTCTTGGTCAACCGGAAGCTTACGAATCAGACTGCCCATTCAGTATCCAGATTGCTTGGCTCTGAGTTGACACACTGCTTCTTTAAACACATTATGAAAATTATCAGCAATGTATCAAGGTGTCTTTGAAGAATGGTATAAACTTCGACTGCACTACTTATTGCCATAAACCACACTTCCAGGTTTTTATTTATATGCACATTAGTTCAATATGATTGGATCTGTAGGCAGCAGAGAGTATTGGGGTAATTTATATATATATCAATAAAGATCGCCAGCCAGCCACTGGATGCTCTGAGGGGAACAGTAGTTCCATTTAAAACATTAGGAACTGAAGAAATTGAAAATAACTCTCTATTTAGAGGCCAAGGATTAAGGCATTTTGCTAGGAAGGTCTCAGCCCAGCCAGGCTATG
This sequence comes from Ondatra zibethicus, assembly GCA_004026605.1. Classification (NCBI taxonomy): domain Eukaryota; kingdom Metazoa; phylum Chordata; class Mammalia; order Rodentia; family Cricetidae; genus Ondatra; species Ondatra zibethicus. The sequence continues at coordinate 34,518 of PVIU01011780.1, read as the reverse complement.
CTAAAAAGGCTGTTAAAATGTCATTTGGCTGATAGTTAAGCCACAGAATTTACCTTAACCCCTTCATTTCAATTGAATTAGTTTCAGTGAAGCATTGACCCTAACAGAAAAGCTGCAGGAATGGTGGAAAGGCTACAGCGTGCAGCCATATACCATTTGATGCGAACAGCATCACCTCCGATATCCCATACTCATCGCATGAGTTCTTATGGGACTGTTGGTTCAAGGTTCCCTGTGGTCCCTGGCTGAGGAGGGCTCCTTGTCTAGGCTGATCCAAGAAGACACTCTCTTGGAAGTTTCTATTAATGGAAGGCACAAGGTAAAAATGGTGAAAGTTAATCAATATCTGGGGGTGGTACCCTGAATAAAATAGCTAGTTCCTACCTTCTGGTCCAATGATGCTAATCTGAGTCTTATTCCTTGTGCTTTTCCTTCTGTATTCTGAACTATGAAGGAGCCTTCTCATTTCTCATTCTTCCTTCTACTGAGATTAGCCAGCCATACAGATACTTACAACTCTGGAGCCTACCTGAGAAATATGGTGGACGCCAGGCGCCAGACATACTGGCTTTGGCCCCATCATCCTCTCTTATGGCTCTGGCAACTGACTTCTCATGGATGGTATTGGGTTTGCGTATGAAATGAAAGCCCTGGGAGATGGCACTGGCTCTCAGATTTTAGAGTATGGTAGAATCACCTAGAACTTCAAGGCATCTATTTATTCTCAAGGTGGATGATGTAAGCATGTATTTTGGGGCTGGGTAGATGGTTCAGTGAACAAAGCACTTGTCTTGCAAGCATGAAGTCTTGAGATTGGCTCCCCAGAATCTATGTGGACTAGACAGCTAGCCTGTAATTCCAGTGTCAGAAGGCTGAGACAGGGATTCACCCAGAGCAAGGTGGAGAGCAAGACTAGCCATATCTGAAAGCTCTGGGCTTCGTGGAGAGATCCTGCCTCATTGGATAAGGTGGAAGAGCTACGACGGTGATTCCTGATATAACCTTGGGCCTCCACATGCATGTGTTTACATGTGCACATATTTAAGCACCCACCAATCCATACACAGACTCATGAAAATGAAGCAAACCAAAAGAACATTTTCAAGTGATATACTACAGGGCACTTAGTTCTGTAAAGGATCATGAGAATTACCTCTGGGACAAGGAACAATTGAAGCAGGTGGCACTCTTGCTTCAACTCATGGCTTTTTTAAAGAGTATTTTATATATTAAGGTCTACAATAAATTCTCCCTGCAAAATGAGTTCTCCTAGGAGAGAGGAGAAACAGTAAATAAAATCAGTCCACTAGAATCACTAGATTAATCTACAGGTAGGCACAATGCTCTCCTTCCCTGGGGCACCTCTCACATGGCTTCCGAGAAACAAGCATCAAACCCTCTGGGGATCTGACCACTGCCTTCATCCCATCTGAGAAGCTGACAAGGATGAGCCAAACCAGGAAAATCAGAGCCTCTTCTCTGTTCTACGGAGGAGCAAGGAAACGAACAAAGTAGCGTTGGTGCATATCTCTGAGCTGCAACTTTCATAAAGAATAAAACCACAACTTTTTATTAGCCCTGCTTATAATAACTAGCAGCTGGTGCTGGGTATGGGGCCGGGGCTGCGGCCAGGGGCGGGGGCTGGCACTTGCCTCACTAGGCACTGTTAGATGACCTCTCACACCCTTCACAAGGCTCCTCCCACTGTGCCTCTTCCTGTTGCAGCGCTTTTTAACACCATAAACTGGAGCCAGAGGAGATCCATAAACAGCCCAGGTCCTATTTTTCACTTTAGAGTCCCTATGTGGCTTCATTTATTTTCAAAGGAGCGTGTGACATGTTCATCGGCACCTTTCCTGCTATTAAATACCTGTTGACATTTGTGGTTTGGGACTGGGTTGGATTAGGGGCGGGGTGGTTTCATCCCTTTCACTACTTAACGTAGCCCTGGGGCCAGCATGCTGCTATCCTGCTCACTGTTCCTCACTCAGATGTGTGCTCTGCTGAATGCGAGGGTTAAAAACTACAGCTCTATCCTTTATCGTCTATGCGAACCTAATGTCTATGTCCTCACCTGTGTGAGGTGGTGTAAAGGATCATGGCAGTGAGGAGGGCAACAATGGTTAGCCTATCCATCTCTCAGTGAGCCAGACACAGCAACCTCATCAGAACTGTCTCAATGAGTCCTCATCCAAGTCCATGGGTGAGGGGTCTCTGATTATCACTTTCCTTATTTTACAGATGGCAAAACTGAGGCATAGAAAGGATAGGTGGCTTTCCCTAATGGCAGAGTGACTAAGTGATGGATCTAAGCCATCCACCGAAGGAGCTTTGATACCACAGCCTGTTTTTAAAGGCAGCACGGCTGTGTATGTTTTTTGCATCTGGCTGACGTTTGGAAGGGGATCCGATGAAGGGATCAGAAGTGGGGGAATCCAATAGGAAGGATAATGCAATGCAAAGAAGAACGCTGGTTCAAGGGAAATAATGGCAGTGTAAGTTTGTGCTCACTACCAATAGGACCTGGTTGCTACTTGTTCTCTGGGAGGCTCAGCCTTCTCATCATCACAGAGAGGGAACGTCATGAGGAGTCTAATGAGGACATAGAGCCGTGGCTGCAGCCACTTAGTGGAGACTCAGTAATGGAAGAGGTGTGGCACGTGTGGAGAGATGCCGAGAACTTAGCTGAAAGGCAGGTGTGGTGTTCACGTGCACGCTAGTGGTCAGAACAACATAAAATTCTATCCAAGGTTACAAAGTCAACCTGGAAATTTCTTCCATGTTAAACTCACAGTCATTAGCCCAGAATTAAAACAAATAAACAAATTTGTTTCCATTTCCCATCAACCTGAATGTTCTGGCATGGAAATTACAAACAAGAGAAAATTTCTATTATATAACAGAACATTGCTTTTGAAGGACAATTTAAGCACAATTCCCCACGTAAACCAATCTTCCTATATCCAGATGAAATTTCCACTGGTGTATTTACGTAGACTACATTAAATATATTTTATAGATATATATTCACATATAAAAATTTGTTATATCTCGTAATGAAACTCATTATGTACTCAGAACACACAGAATTACATTTTTCTCTAAGATTTCAATATTACACATACTAAAACTGAAATCTATTCTTCCTTTAAAAAAAACCTTAGACATCATATACCAATAAACACAAATGTGCGACATTGTTTTAATGCCTTGGTAATATTCTAATATAAAGATAGGCCTGGGTAGCCTCTAATTTTTACCATTGCCAACATCGCAATAGCCAATACCAACTCTATCTCTCTCTCTGAATTTATCCTTTAAGATTCTAGGATAAATTCATGATTGGCAAGTTGTAGGGTCCAAGATAAGTAAATTTCAGGTTTTACTGTATGCTTTTAAAGTGTTCTCTCTGGGGAGGTAAATCTACTTTAAGATTTCTACTCATTGGTTATGAGAAGAGGACGATTCTTTATAAATAGTAGATGGGCAAATGAAAGTGTCATACTTCTATTAAAATGGTTAAACATTAGCCAACTTATACGGTTTAGTAATCCATCCATAATGTACGTGGGGTATTATTAGTCTTCTGTTGAACAGTACTGAACATTCTGACTCTCAGAAAAGAAAGCATCACACATTGACCCAGCATCCTTTCCTAGAATACTTTTTGGATTTATTATGTGAGTGTTTTGCCTGCATGTATAAATGTGCACTATGTGCATGCCTACAGCCTGCAGAGGCCTGAAGAAGTCATTGTCCCTCCGAGAACTGAAGTTACAGATGGTTGTGAACCACCATGTGGGTGCTCAGAATAGAGGTCTTCTGCAAGAACAAGAAGTAATCTTAACTGCTGATACATCTCTCCAGTCCCCATCACTGCATCTAGTGCTCCGTAACTCTCTGAAAAGAAGCCAGTACTGGAAGAGACACTCCTTTCCAATATGCAAACAACTGACTTGAAGAAACTAAAGCACCTTTGAGGAGAGAGCATGCTGTTCCTGGGCCCTCTTCCTGAGCTGACAGAAAGAAAAGGGAAACTCACATACACTACCACAAGCCCTTGAGAGAATCTCCCTAAACTAGATAAATTCAGAACTATGTCCCAGGTGGAGGGACCTAGGGCCACCCCAGCTATTCCTTCTCAAGTGCTGAGAAGGCTGCAAGTTCATTCCTGCAAGAGGATGAGATGACTTGGATTCTCCTGGGAAGTCACAACACACCAAAGCCTTCAGACTCTCCGGAGCTCTCTGTAAAGACACCCACCATGGAGGTGACATTCCTTCCTTACATGTGTGTGGCCACGTGCCCCTTAGATCATGTAACTCTTCTTATTCTCCAGCAGAGCAAGCTTTCTAAAGGTCCAAACTTCTTCTATTAGAGAAGAACCTAAATAATCAGGGTTACAGAGTGAGCCAGAATTAGACATGGTATCTCTATAAACAGATATGATTGCATGCCCCTTGCATACCAAAATCTGCAGAGGACAACAGCAAAGGCAATCAAAGACATCATCATCCCTGACTTCAATATGGTTCTGATCCAGCAGGGAATAAAAGACAAACTAACAAGCGATTTCAGCTTAATATAAATCTGAACTGATCTAAATTAAACATTAATATCTAGATTAAACATTAATATAAATCTTAAACAATTTAGATCATACTGTTGTTGGGCATTTAAAATGGAGCTTCTGAAGTCAAGGAGCCGAACTTCTGAACTTAATTTAAATTCATTTTTAAACTTAAATTTTTAAATCAAAATATATTTCTATTCAGTAGGACTTTGCTGACCTGTGACTCTCTTTCACTATAACAAAAATTTAGTGCCAAAGCCGAGGTGTGTTGTGCTTGTCAAACATGCACAAGATTTCAAAGCCTTTCCTCAAAATAGTTGTTCAACTCTTTCACTCATATCATTTTTTACAATTACATATTGAGATATATTAATATTGGATATATTAAGTCTGATAAAATAGATGATTCAAATGAATTTTGCCTGTCTCTTCTTTAACTTCCTATAATACGGCTACGAAAAAATTAATTACATACACAGCTTATCATGTTCCTTCAAGATACGACTAACCTAAAAGACAGACAGAGAAGAAGTAGATTCTTTGCAAAGGAGGTTGTGGCTGACTGAGCAAGCAGAAAAGAAGGTACAGTTTTCCTGAGAGAAGAGCTGAGCCGGATCCTGAGGCTAAACAGAGCAGGGCATGTGAGTCCAGAAGGAACCCTGTCATTCTCAATGCACCACACCTCCTCTGCCTGGAACTTTCGGACTCTCCTATTTTACACCACTGCCTCTAAAACTACCAGAGACATGTGTGTGCATGCATGTGCACGTATTTCTGAGCAGGTACCTTCACATATGTACATGTCTGTTGGAGGCCTGAGGTTTATATCAGATGTCTTCTACTGCTCCCCACCTTGATTTTTGAAACAGAACTCTTGCCAAACTGGAGCTCACCAATCAGGCACGACTAGATGACCAAGCTGCGCCAAGGGTTTTCCTGTCTGCTTCTCCAGCATGTGATAACAGGCACACTTCTGAACTTTTCACACGGGTTCTGGAGATCTAAACTCAAGTGTTCATGATAGTGCAGGAAACAGTTTATCAACTGAGCCACCTCCCCAGCCCCCAAAGACCCTATTAAAGTAAAATATCTCTAAAGCCACATTTGACACTAGCTTACTGGGAAAGAGTGCTCTGTTCATGTCTCATGTAGCTGAAAGCAGAAGGGAGACTTCATTCTTGCACAGCTTCCTGATTTACTCAGTGTGTGCCGCAGTTGCGCGTTGGGCAATGGGCATCCTTACATAGTTATTTTATAGGAAATAAATCCCACTGAAGTAAGCATCATCTGGGTCTCAGGAAATCTAACTCCAATTGGCTCCTAAGGACCCGCAGCTAGCCTGGAGTGGGAAGGGGCCCAGATACAAAGCAGGGAACAGAGGAAAAGGCCAGGAGGCAGTCCAGCTATGTAAGAAATCAGGCTCTGGCCAGTTCTGTGATTCCTGATTCCAGAGAAATGTCACAGCCTTTCTGAGCTACAAGTCCCTTATTCTTTCTTTTTTAAGACTTATTTTGACTATTTTTACTTATATGTATCTGTCTGTGTGTTGGTGTAGGTGAATGGCACATGGTTGGAGTGCCTGCAGAAGGCAGAAGACAGTACCAGATGCCTGATGAACTGGAGACACAGGGGGTTTGAGTCACCCGAATCCTGGTCCTCTGGAAGGGCAGCAAGGGCTTCTAACTACTGAGCCATTTCTCCATTTCCAAATAAGTGAAAAAATGGCATCTACTGTAGGACTGTTGACAACCTGGCTAGACAATTCATTGTTGGAATGGCCTGCCTATGTAACACAGTGTGGTTAGTCGCTTCCTGCCTCCATGAACCAGATGTGAGGAAACCCTCCGGACACCATTTATGACAACTCAAAACATCTCCAGATGTTTCTGCATCCAGCTAAGAACCACTGACCTGCTGCCTAAGCCATTTTGAGGAAAGCCGACGACATGTACAAAAGCCGCCAAGTGCCCAGAGGTTTGTTACATGAATACATAAAATACTGAGGCGGTAAAGTGCTTGCAGGAATGACAATGGCATTTGACCTGCCATTTTGTGTATTCAAATAGCCATCACATTAGCCCCAGAATCTCTCCATCTATTCTCTTCTCCACCAAAAGGAGCAAGGTCTTGGGTCTCTCGAGTAATGTGAGCAGCAAGGCCCTGCAAACAGAACGTGACTGCCTCAGTGGATTTAATGGTGCTTTTTAAATGTGGATAATTACAGGGCCTCTTCTAAGCAAGTGCACCAGTGGGGGGAGGCTGCGGGCTCCGGAGCACCATGGGCCCCGCATAGCTCAGCTCTGTGGAGCTGATGGTAATGTTATTAAATGTGCTCTCTCCTTTTATTAGGCATCTTAATAACCTCTAAGTTGCACCCAGGAGAGTTGGTGCAGAAAAGGAATTCTGGCCAACCTAATTTGTATTTGAAAATACCCCATAGGCCAACGGAACAAGATTCAGATGAATATCACAGGCAGCTGAGGGCTGCACGAGGCAAGGATTTCCAAATTGTGCTCCATTACTGAATGCAAAATGTCTGCCTTGGCCTGACCCAGCCTCCTTCTTTGTCCTTCTTTTCTGATAATGCCCTTATACCCCCAACCCCAGTACACACAACCCAGAGTCATCTTACTGGCTAAGAAGAGGCCTAACTGTGTTGCTCCCAGACAAATCACAAGAGGCACTTACACATTCCTCTATTTATTACCCAGGAACAGACCTCAAAATGCACACTACCATTACTCCCATTTTACAGGCGAGGAAACTGCAGTGCAAAAGGCTGGTCTACATACATGTGTGTGAAAATGTCACAGCAAAGATCACTGTTTTGTACAGTTGATATACAGTACTGACCCTAGGAGAGACGTACATGTATCTAATCTACATGGGAAATAGAAAAAGACAAGGTCTCCTGAGTAAATTGGGAGCCTGGGGACCATGGGAGAGGGTTGAAGGGGAGGGGAAAAGAAGGGAGGGGAGCAGAGAAAAATGTAGAGCTCAATAAAATCAATAATAAAAAAATGAAAAAAAGACAAGTGAGCATCTTGACAGAAAAAAAAGATTACATACTGGATAATTATAGAGTGTGAAGATAAACCCAACTCCATCTGAATCTAACACTGGTGATTATCCTCAGCACTAACGGTTTACAATAACTGGAGGATAGTAAGAAGGAAGTTCATGTTAGTTCCCCATACGGGGGTGGTTGCAGGCTCCATACCTATGTGAAGTACTTGCAAAAGATGCTGCCCAAGCCTTTGAGATGTCAATGTGCAATACGCAATGGAGATCATTTTAAAGAGAATAGAAAAAGAGAACTAACAACACACACATTTAATGAGAGCCTATTACCCACTGAGCAGCATTCTAGAAATAAGAAATAATACCACAAACACAAAGAGAAGCAAGAGGCTTGAGAGACCCTTGCAGGTATGAGAACTTAAAGACTATGGTGGTCTTGACAACAAGGATCAACATTTAAAAAGGTCAAGGAAGTCTCAGAGTTCACTAATATATAATGAATACTGCAGGGATGAGCCAGTCCTGAGTCAGAGTGCCGCTAGGGAAAGATGCTGGTGGGTCTGTTCAGGGGGCATGTTAAATTCCTGTTGTTAAAAGCAATTCATTTACCTCTGATTGCTGCAATGACCAACCATAACAAGCAGGAGCCTCAATCAAATCCAGCATCTTTCAGTTCTGGAGATCAGAAGCTTTTATCTTATGAGGATAAAAAAAAGGTGTTAGCAGGGCTGGGCTCTTCTCTTCTCTTGCATCTTCCAGACTCTGGAGTGCCTGTGCCTCTTGGCTCAGACTGCATCTCAACAATCTCCACTTCAGTCCTTACAAAGTTTTCTTCCTCTGCAGCTTTGAATTCTGTTTCTTTCTATCCCTGGCTCCTCTTGTATCCTTCTTGTAAGGACGTGTGTGATGATTAGGCTCACCCAGATAATCCTGAATCATATTTTCCACCTCAAGAGTCTTCTTTAAATTTTATTTAAATAACATTTTTTTACTTCTACTTCTCCTCTGTCTCAATATGGTAGTATACATAAGTGACCCAAACAAACTCTACCAGTGAACTCCTACAGTTGAAAAACACCTTTAGTGATGTGGCAGGATACAAGCAAGATTAACTCAAAAAACTTAGTAGCCCTCCTGAGAAAGAAATCAGAGAAGAATCACCCTTTATAATACCCACAGATGATATAAAATACCTTGTGGTAACTCTAACAAAACAAGTGAAATACCCATGTGACAAGAACTTTACATCTTTAAAGAAAGAAATTGAAGAAGATATCAGAAAATGGAAAGATCATCCATGCTCATGGATAGGTAGGATTAACATAGTAAAAATAACCATCCGACCAAAGCCAATCTGAGGATTCCATGCAATCCCAACAAATTCCAACACAATTCTTTAAGACATCAAAAGAACAATATTCAACTTCATAGGGAAACCCCCCCCAAAAAAAAAACCAGGATAGCCAAAACAATCCTGTATAACAAAGGAACTTCCAGAAGTTTCAATCTCAAGATTCTTAACATAATCCCATCTGCAATGCCCTTATTCATATAAGAGTTATAGTCACAGATTCCAGAAATAAAGCCATGGGTGTACTGGGGAGAAGCTATTATTCAGTCTCCCGTAGACTTTCAGGAAAGGCGCTCTATAGGCAATTCGAAATGTTAAGTCCTGAATTGGGGAGAACTGATGTTGTAAGTGAATAGACTCCTAAGCTAAACCTCCTCTTTCACTCAATTACTCATAATTAGTTACTAAGTAGTGAATATGGGCCAGGAACATAATTGCACCAAAGTAGCTGGCGTGGGGCTCAGGCTCAAGACTGACAGCTGATGAGAGTTCAGATAAAAAAAAAAGAGTAAGGGATGGAAAGATGGTTAACTCAGTGGAAAGATGGTTAACTCGGTGGTTAAGAGTGCACACTGTTTGTGCTGAGGACCTGAGGTGGGCTCTCCACACCCATGCTGAGTGGCTCGCAATTTTCTGTAACTACATCTCCAACGGGATCCAATGCCCTCTTCTGGCCTTCAAGGTTACCTTACTCAAAGGCACATACCCACACACATACATATAACTAAAAGTAAATAATTCTTCAAAAGAAAATGAATGAAAGAGTAGAGTCTGAGCACCGTGCTTTAGGGCAATCTATTCAGGAGCAGGCATGAAAAGGAAGTCAGCACAAATTTGCTGAGCCTGAGACCTTCTTGTGGAGCCCCGTTTACACAGGTTTGTATGTCTTCCCGTGGATAACCATAGATGATGGAGAATGTAGCTTCATGAGTCATGTTAACTATGAGTCTAGCGTCTGCTTCCCCTCTCTTCTTAGGCAAGTGCAACCACTAAATATTTCATACCCAGGCAGTGTAGCACTGGCCTTGGCCGCCCTGGTAATGGAGGTAGGAAGAATTTAATCCGTGGAAGCCTCAGGTGCAGAATGATGTTGCTGCATATTTCATTCCTTGGATGACGGGAACTGGAAGCCTCTGGAGATGATCCAGCAGAATCTTTTAAGTGAGCCTTTCCAGGAAGCCACTGGGTAACTGTGCTATGGGCAGTAATGACTGCCACATGGGCCTTCTCTAGCCTGTGGGTGGGGAAGTCACATTAGCACACTGCCTGTCCTAACAGGCCAGCTCCAACTCCGATTCTAAAAAATTAAATTTTGTTTGTTTGTTTTAAAATCCTGCTTTCAGAATTTTCCTCTCATATCTTGGGATCCCAAAGATATTCATTGCTCATTTTCCCTCTCCCCCTCTATGAAGAGCCAAATGAAAGGCGAATAAGAAAAAAACGAACGAAAGGGAAATCATGAAACGCACATTTCTTCAGGGAATTACCTGCCTTGGCTCATATCTTTACTTCTTCTCCATCTTTAATAGATATCACAAGAAGAAAGTAAGTGTTAGGACAGTAAGTGCCAGGACAAAAGTAGATGCACTATCTGGGTAGAAAAGTGCATAGAGTGTGATGGTAAATAAATACTATTTGCCAAGCAGTGTCTTAATGAAAAGAGAGAGAGAGAGAACTATTTTTCCTTTAAAAATTAAGTGTTTTGAAAAGGTATATTAGATTGTTTTCATTCTTCTTCTCCAAATGGAAAGCAGATGGTGTGTTCTATAGACCTAAGAAAACACAGCAAAAGTGAACAAGGTCAGCCTAGAGCGACAGGCAAGCAAGCTGACCTTGGAGCTGACCTCTTTCTCCTTAAGACCTGTATCTGGAGCTTTTTTGTTGTTCTAGCTCAAAGATGCAAATCCTGACAAAGTGGAGTAAGAAACAGAAGTTGGGGGGACTAGAGAGTTAGAAGTCAGACACCAAAAGACTACCTCTTTTCTCCCTGATATCCCTGGCCATGCTTCCAAAGAGAACCCAGGAATCTTCTGTGTCGCCTGAACTATTTCTTACTAAATGGATCATCTCTACACAGCGTGCCTTCCTTCCTCCAAGAGAAGCTGAGTTCTTGGATCAGTTGATGACAACCACTGGGACCACACATGCTCCCTGCTCCTTGGGCTCTCAGGCCATTACTGCTTCCTGAATCAGCCTATGGTTGACTTATCTGCTTTTGTCATGAATACAAACTAGAAGATGACTGGTAACTTTGGGAATTGGTGCATGGATATTCTCTGATGAGAAAATATTTCTAGATATTCAACATGACCATCTAGAGAGAAAGCATTTGCTATTTGGTAGTCACTGAGCTAGCATGTGTTAGAAACGTAAACATGCATAAAGATATCTTCAAAATAACATGAGCACAAAGATATCAAAAATATCTTCAAAATATTATTACAAACATAGGTAAGTCCCAAAAATGAACTGACCCTTCACAATGTTGAGGTTCATGGTGACTTTGAATACAGCAAGCATCAAGATACTATGCAAAGACTAAAATGTTGGGGAGCCACTGCCCTAGGCCGCTTCACACAATATAACACTTCATGATATTTACGCTGTTCAGTAAATACTTGTCATCTGTGTGTTTCTAAAGTTCAGTGTTTGGTTATTGTCAGCATTGCAGCTTTGCTTTAATATTAAGAAACACTATGAATATTTTTAATTTCTGTTTATACCAGAATCAAACTGTACAGGCCAAGCTGACTTTGAACTATCTACATAGCTCAAACTGGTATTGAGCTCATAGCCCTCATGCTGCAGCATTCTGTGTGCTGGGGTGTTTTCATAGACAATGGCTTGCTACTGTTCAGATGGTCAAGACAAGAGGTTATCGCTTTAGACCATCGTCCAGCTTATTTCTAACAAGATGGCTTCAAAATGTAAAGACTTGTGTCTTCACATTTGGAAAAACAGAACTATTATGAAAACTTTATATAAAAGGCTAGCCTGGTACTACTACACAGAAGGTAGCTGTTACTATAAGTGATGATAGCAGCATCCACGGTCATAAAACTGACATTTGCATGAAAATCCATGTCTTTGAAAGCAATTCTATCCAACCATTAGAACTGCTCAACCCATCTACAAGCTGTCTATCTTCTGGAAGATGCATGGATTCAACCTGGAACAAGAAATATGTGATTCTAAGATCAGTGGTCTATTCCTGAAGAGGACACTGAGACTACATGGCTTGATTTGAATCTAAGCTTTGCTACTTCTGTGTGGCCTTGGCAATGATTTACTGTCCATACCACAGTTTTCCCATTGGTGAGAGGTCTTAGCATTGCTCTGGAGACTGAGTTTATGGATGTAAAGGGTATTGACATCAACAGAGGGAATTCTATAAGGCGTAGTCTCCTGGAGGTTGCGGGGTTGCGGGTACAGGTCCGCATGTGCTTGTGTGTGCCTATGAAGGCCAGAGGGAAACCACAACTGGCATTCCTCGGGTGCTGCCCACGGTGGTTTAGGTTGCGTTTTGTTTTGTCTTGTTTGGATACTAGGAGTCAAAATGACTGGCTTGGACTTGGCAAGCATGCCAGAATGGCTGGCCAGCAAATCCCAGGGGTTGCTTATCTTTGCCTGCCCAGCACTGGGATTCCAAACATGTCTCACCACCCTCCACTTTCCTCACTTATTTTTTTAGCTACTGTTGCTGTAGTTCTTGTTGTCTTAAGATGACCATATATTTCTCCATTTTCTGCACATGAACAGCTACTTTCCAAACTATTTCTTTACCACAAGTGCTACCCAGCATCTAAGTTACAGAGGTGGAATCATACAAGAGTATGGTTATCTACTGAGCACAGTTACCATTGAGCTTGATCAATTACTTCATACCAATTCGAATCAAGTCAGTTTTCTGATTAGATAGGGTAGAGGTTATTGACCTTGTGTGACTCTTGTAGTCAGTAGGAGAATTTTTATCATCATCCACAGCACCCACAGAGCAGAACACACAGATACCTGCATGTACCTTCCCATTGGGCCATACACACATCTTTAAGAAAAGCACATCACCAGGATAAACATGAAACAAAGCAACTACTTGGTGTGTACCAGAAGTTCAAGCCAATTTGCAGCATGGACTGACATGGAGCCTTCTGGAAAGAGAAGACTAGATAGCTGAACCTACCCACCCTATCTTTTCAAACCTCGGGAAAACATAAAATGAATTTGATTTTTAATCCAATAGTTTTCTTCTCCTAATAGAAAATCAGTAGGAACCAAATGATCTGAGTCACATAGATGATACCAAGGCATGAACCCAGAGCAGACTATAGGAATACCCATTCCCTTGACCAGGGAAGCAGCCATTGAAGACATTCCTGCTGGAGAGTGTGACTATTCTCTTCAATGGATACAGCTGCTACAGTATGGGTGGTACCAATGCATCCCTAGACAGAGAGGTGATGAAGAGCCGATTTCAAAGCCCAAAGTCTTGCCTCAGGACTATTTAGAAAACACTGCTGGCTAGGGAGTCATCAGGCACACAAGCCAATGAAATATTACTCCTAATTGAGTGAGCCATTTAAGAACGCAAGCAGGAGTGTATCCAAAGAGTAAGCACTCACCTTTAAAACTCCCCAAGCCCCTCCTGGGCTTGGATCCATTTAACGGGGGGAATCACTTTCATCACTTAAGTATAAATGAATCAAAATGTGGTGTGGAAAGGAGAGCAGTCAGTTTCCCCCAAAGACTTATCTGTTAAATGGAGTGAAGGGTGATTCATTCTGGATGTGGTGTTCTTCAAGCATGCAGCTTGATCATCACTTCAAGATTCTCCAAAATCCCCCAGATACAGAGGAGTGTTAAGGAGTTCAGGTGGGGTGAAGGATATATAATACTCTGTGGTCTTTAAAAGTAGGAAGCCTTCTGCTACATCAGACATCGTCTCCAAGGGCAAGCTAACTTGACCTCTAAGCCACTGCTCAGTGCTGCTGGTGGTAGTGCGCCCTTATAAACCCAAAGTCATTTATGGAAAGGCAGATACTTCCCTATACTGAAGAAGCATTCTGTTTCAGTTTTTTGTTTGTTTGTTTTCTCCTTTATTGAGACAGGGTTTCTCTATGTAACACCCCTGGCTGTCCTGGAACTCACTCTGTAGACCAGGCTAGGCTGACCTCAAACTCACAGAGATCCACCTGCCTCTGCCTCATGAGTGCTAGAATTAAAGGCACACCACCATTGCCCAGCTGAAGAAGCATTCTGACGTCAGTGGTAACAAACTGGCCTATTCTTTGGCCCAAATAGTAATCATGCTTGTTTGTTTCACTTTAATTAGTTGTCAATATTTAATTGCCACTGGGATTTTGCACCTCTAAAGACTGACCATCATCTGACATTCTATTTTCAATAGCGAGAATCAACTAGACCTAAGAAGCTGCACTTCTTCAGGTGGTCCCCATGGCATCCATCCAGCCTCATTGACATACTTCAGTCAGCTATCATGGGCACTGACTTTATACTGATGCCAGGAAGTCATTCTGGTGTCTGTCTAAGCAGAGATCAAGTAACCATTAATCTATGTTAGAAATGAATGGGTACAATTCAGACATATACCTGCAATCCTAGTACTCAGAGTCCAGAGGCGTGTGGGTTTTGAGTTTGAAGTCATCTTGGACTACATAGTGAGACCTTATATGGAGAAAGAAGTAAGTAAAAATAGCTCCAGTTGCCATGACACAGGAGTCCACCCAGCAGATACCTTGCTGAGGGATTACAAAATGGCTCACTGAATGCCTATCTCTTAGAACACGGGACTCATTTGTGAGGCAGCTTGAGTCTGTGGTCAGCTTTCCAACGGATGCTATATATGAGTTTTCAAAATACCTGAACCCAGAGCATCCTGTCTGCTGAAAGTCACTTCTGTTTCTATTTTTGTTTGTCTATTTCAGGGAAGGCTAATGTCCAGCATCAAGGTACCTGTACCTAGTGAGGGTCTTGGAACTGCAACATGCCATGGTTAGAGGCATCACATGGGGAGAGCGCTTGCAAAGGAAAAGGAAGGTGGCTGACCTTACCCCTTTCATCAGAAAGCCACAGCCAAAATACCCTCTCACTAGCACACCAATGGTCCTGATCCATTTGTGAGGATGCAGCTCTTATAACACAATCACACTGAGCTCTGCCTCCCAACCTTGTTCACAGGACTCTGGGGGACACCTCCAAATGACAGACAAGGGTAAAACCCATTGAAAGTAGGTCCAACAGGACTTGTTGATGGACATGTAAACTGTGGGAATGTAAACAAGCAATGGGAGTGACTCCTAAATCTGGGGATAAGTAAACACGGATGTCTTATTTTAAGACAGGGACAATAGATGAATAACTCATGTGAAAAACAAAAAAAATCAAAACATGGATTTATATGCTTGCAATCCTAGCACTGGAGAGGCTAAGAAAGGGAGATCCCCTGGGCTTTCTAGCCAGCCAACATAGCCCATACTTAGTTAACTCCAGGAAAATCACAGACTTTGTCTCAATAAAAATCAAGGTGCATGACCCCTGAAAAGCAACACCCAAGGCTGACCTCTAGTCTCCACAGGACTCCCTCCCCTGGCCCACCCAGTAAGATAGACTTGCTTGTCAATTGTTTTATTTAGCAATCTGATGTACCCTTGGCACCTGAACAGACAATTGTAGTGGTGTAATACCTAAAGCATGATTAACGGAAAGAATAAGAGAAAGTGTTAGACGTAGCCTAGTAAATTCTTCTAGTTGCTTAACCTAAGAGGGAATGGTTTTATGTGTGGTAAATTCTTCATACAGGGCATGAACACAAGCAGAAATCCAGTTGGAGGCTATTAATATGTCTACTTAATAGAGAAAGTTGGTCTTAGGGATGTAAGAGATTTATGCAATTTATGCAATACCCACTAAAGTCCCCCAGATAAGTACTTATGCTGCCAAGATGAACTGAGTCTATATATTTAACTATTCCAGAAAGACAGAAATGAGAACTGGTAAAAAAAAAATACAGAATACCTCAGATTACCTAAGCAACTGCCAGGAAACTGTCATTGCCCAGGTAGAGAGGTAAGACCAAGGGGCCGAAAGGGAGTGTGCAAAGATGGAATTATCTGTGTAGAAACACACTCAGAGAGCAATAATTCAACTCTCTTCACATCGCACACATATTCCTCATAACAGCTTACCAAAACTCCATCCAGCCAGAGTCGAGAGAGAGAGAAAGAGCAAGAGAGAGAGAGAAGGCACCGGCTTTATAGGTTAAAGGCATGGATTGGAGCTGAAGGGGTGGCTCTGTGAGGAAGGCACCTACCATGTAAGCATGAGGATTTGAGTTCAAAGGACCGACACCTTAAGGAGCCTATTTGTGTGAGTCTCCCCTCTCTGTCTCCCCCCCGCTATACACACACACAGGGGAGCTATTAAAAAAGCATACACTTGGCTAGTTATCTATATCACAGGAGTCAAGTGATTTACTCTGTCCAAACCTAAATTCCTCCATTCATAACACCTCGCAGAGATCTCCCAGGACACCTATGCTAATGTACATAAAAGCACACCATACAAAATTAGAATGTAATAAACAATGATGATTGGTAGCATCACATTTCCTCTATTAATTCAGGTGTGAAGCCAAAGGTTAAATTCAAATTTCTCAGAGATCTTAGCTGAGGATAATTGGCAAAAGAAATTCTAAGCAAACAAGGTGTTCCGACTAAAGCTACCCAGGTGAGCATCGTGAATAAAATTTGAGGACGCTCGCAGCCCACAGTAGTGGCTAAACCTCATTTGGAGCTACACATCATAGAGAGGAGATGAAGTTCAAGTTCATTAAGATACAAAGTTTAGTATTGTTTTTAGTGCTACCCTGCAATACTCCCAGATCCTCCGCAACTCCAAAGCAGCCATGAGCATTGGCGTCTCCGACCACAGGGGCAATTTTTCCTGTCAGTATGTCCACCGTGGAGATGACTAAAATGAGGCTGAGAGAGATGAAAAAAGAGACTCAAAGTCGGGCCAGGGCCAGAACTGAAGCTATTGTCTTTGGATCTTTGGAATGTTCCTTTCGGGTATCAGATTTCTTCTCCAATCGCAGCTTCTGTGGGATTTCATGATTTTACGAAGTGCTCTGGGATTTATGGATGTTGGTATCTTTCCACCTTCTAATCCACAATGGCAGTGTCTGCCTTTTGTCTATCAAATGTATCAAAGTGCCCAGAGGCTGTTAAGTATTCATACAAATACAAAGAGCGCTTACCATACAGCTGGGTTCCTGTCTGACAAATCTGCTTCCTTCCCGATGAGAGATGCTGCCCTGCAGTCCTTCATGTGGGGGAAATAAATGTCATAAGTTATCAGCCATTTAGTATTATGCCTTGCGTGCACCTACAGTCCCATAGGGATTTAAATTTCAAACGGAGGCAAATCCTTGATGAGGACCAGCCTCGCCCTGGGCATTGGCAAAGCCAACAGAACCTTAGAAGAGGTGGTTTGAGAACCTTCTAAACTGTCTCTCCACCTCCAAAATGTCCTTCCCAGAGGCAATTCCTCAGTATTATAGGTTCATTTATTGCGGGCATCCATTTATAGTAATATTATTTTTATTTTATGTATTGGTGTTTTGCCTACATGCGTGTCTGCATACCATATGCATGCAGTGTCAGTGGAGGCCAGAAGAGAAAGTCAGATCTGCTAGAACTGGAGTTACAGATTGTTGATAGCAGCCACATGGGTGTCAGGGATTGAACTCAGGTCCTTTGCAAGAGCAGACGGTGCTCTTAACCACTAAGCCAACTCTTCAGCCCCTCTAAAGTACAATGTGTAAGACACTGTTCTAAGAGCAAACAGTATAGTCTGAACACAGATGTTGCTGTAGTCTGAACACAGATGTTGCCCTCTGAGACCGTGCTCCGTTTTGGAGGGGAAGAGTAGATGGTAGGAAATAAATATGTTAGTTTGATAGTATTGAGATTTTTTTCCCATGAAACAAGTAAGTATCTACTAATTCAGCATAGATCCTAAAAATAGTTTATCCAAAGAGCTATTCAGAGTAATTTAGGGGTAGGGATATAGCTCAATGGCAAAGAAATTGCCTAGTATATACAAGGCCCTGGGGTCAATACACAGACCCACCCCCCCCCAAAAAAGAATAATTTATCAGATTAGCCAGACACTTGATATTCACATGGAAATTCATATATCATCAAACCTTTCATGTCCTTTCCCTGCCTGGTAACAATCTCCTTTGGCTCCATCTGTAGGAGCAGTCCTCACCACAGACAGGATGAGAGGGACTTAACAGACACAGATACCCATCTCAACGCAATTACCCACCAAAATGATCCTGATAACTCATTTGCCCCCATTTTTTCCAACAGGCATCCCTGAGTGTATACTGTGCATTCAATGTTAGCGATACAGACTCAAAAGGTACTCTCACTGCTGTAAGTCTTTGGGCTTCTAGCAAAAAGAGAGCACACCAAATTAATTAATACTGAAGCATTGCTTCTACACACAGATGTTCCTGCTCTTTCTTCTAAATGAATTCACCCTCAAATTCCTGCTGGGTTGGAGCAGAAATGACCAGTAGAGCATGCTGCATTGGTGGCAAACACTTCGATTAATTTAAGTAAATAAAAGGAAAGGTAAGCATACAAGCGTATTTGGCTATTAGCTACCATACTGGACAGTATAGGTCTATAATGAAGAATGCTTATAGAGACATATAAGCCTTAACAGGATGACCTAGAATGAAGGAGATATCAAGGGTTTAGGATTTCAGCATCCAATCCCAGGTCTTTCCTAGAAGTTTGCTTCACGACTGCTTCTACAAAAGAGGAAAAGCAGGTTGGACCCCAGGCTTTGAGAACGGTTGCTAGCAAGTGAAGAATGGATGGGAAAGGAAGCTCCTGTTACAAAGACGTCATGAAGGCCAGGTCTATGAGACTTCAGCAGGGAACCACAGCTCAGCCCATCTAGAAAGAACAACAATAAGCAGACTGATATGCATTCTCTTGATAAGCACGATATGTTACTATTATCATAAAATGGCCCTGCTGCCATAGTTCTTTCTTTATATGGTGGCTTGGACATGTCTTCATTTTCTTAATACTGACTTAGTATTACCTCTGGCCTGTAGAAGAGTGTCAGTCATGTCTATTGACAAGAAGGACTGAAGCGGGCAGGACAACTGCTGGTTCACATATGTCCCTGAAAGTTGTTGAGTGAGTACTACAGAAAGCTCAGCAGGTATTGGAGACTACTGCCAAGCCTGGGGACCTGAGTTCGATTCCTGAGACCCACAGGAGAGAAAGAGAGAACCAATTCCTACAAGTTGTCTCTGACTTCCACACACACACCACAAACACACACACACACACACACACACACACACACACAGTGTAATACAAAAAAATTAAGTGGTTAAATGAATGGAAAGGGAATCAAACACAGTGATATGTACATAGTGGGTACTTCAGAAATATTTAATAGATAGTTTCAGTAATGCAGAATAGAAATTTGCCATAAAAAGTAATTACAACTCTTTTTGGAATCTAGCTATTGTAAGTGGAGTTTAACTTTGTATGTGTCAAGACTTCTTATGATGCCTGAATCCTGTTTATCAAGGACCAATAAATTTGAAAACAGGCCTTCCTAGAATTGTATTCTGGGCTATACCTAGTAGCTTAATGGTCTTTATTTGAGGCTGGCAACTGTCATACCAAAATAATATTAAATTATACTTCACAGTTTCAGTTTATTTTATAACAGATTCAGGATCACTTTTCTGGAGCACTGAATTTCATATTACTCTGGAGTGGATACCACTTCCTTTGTCTATACACAATGAAAATTATGATTTGCTAACTCATTTACAGATTTATATATGTATTAATTGGGGTAAGCTAGTTGCTGTTCCCAATAAGTCATAATATTTCAATGTCTTTACAAAATATAAATTTGTTCTTCAGGGAACAAGGCAGGTGGGTTTCTTTTACTTAGAGGACATTTTTTTTCCCATGTACTGCTTTAGAACGCAGATAATTTCCATTTTGTAACTAAACTGACAGCATTGTCTAAAACCTCAAAGGCTGGTTCCGTCAACAAATGGGAAAACAGGAAAGAGAAAAGATAAGCTGACTTCTTGGGAGATTCAGCCACTAACATTGTTCATCCCTTATTCCTAGGGGGACCTAGACATGTGACAACAAGCAGGTGCAAGGGGTGCTGGGAACTGTAGACCTCATCTGGACAGCGCCTCTCTAAGCTGCCCGCACACTTGGCAAAGAGAGGAACGCATTTCTCAAGAGAATTCAGCCTTGTCAACCAATATTAGCCCTCTGCTGGAATTTGGAACTTGAACTTAGACACCTAGTTCATGGCCCCAAATAAAAGCTACTTTTCTTGCATTCAGAAGAAGAATTTCATTCATCAAAGTGTCACTGAACTCAAATCATTAAACAGAAAATCAAAGGGGTGCGTTTCCAGAAAACATTTCAGGACAGAGTGTCCTTTGTGCCTCTCCTTGCCCTTGCATGTGTGGGTTGCCTGATTTTCCAGTATCTTCTCATGTAATTGTTAAATGGCCTTCCGACTCTTGGGCCGACTCTGCTTGATGACTACTTTTCCACAGCTCTCTCCACAGCTATGCCCAACCATAGGGTTTGCCAGGAAGGTCTGAGAGCCTAAGTCCTATTAGGGGAGAGAATTTAGGAGGTGTTAAGCCAGACTGTTCCTTGAAACCTAAAATGACAAAGTTGTGTGTATCAGAACAGAAGGGAGAATTTGAATATTTTTGATTTATGGCTTTTATTTTTGTGTTGGCAGCTTCGGTTTCAAACTTGGGTTTCCTCAATGATGAAAGAACATGGGGCATATTGCTGCACTGTCAGCGTCAGGAATTATGGGTTGTATTGATAGTATCAGAACAGCGTTTTATGAATATTTTGCTATGGTGTAAGCCCCTTATTTCTCACTTGTTCATTAGAATGGCCTGAATCACTAAAGCAAGAGCATTTTCATGCCAGACAATACTTCTCTTAGAATTTCATTGTTCCTTTAATGCATGAGGAATTTGATTATTGATAAAGACAATCACCTCCACAATCAGTTTATTCAAAAATATGTATTTATTTACATCTAGTGCACATTATGGGAAATGACCAATGATCTCTATGCTATCGCCCTATAAACAAAATAACCTACTCCTAGGCATGTGAGGAAATAAAAAAAATGCATTTTTAAAAAGTAATTAGCACCATTTCAACCATACAGCAAGCATTTATACTACATGCTGATGTTAGGCTTAATTTCAGATAAATCAAAAATACCCATAACAGCTGGTAATGTATCATTTCTCGATACATCTATGAGGGTATCTGGGGTAGGGGTTGTCATTCGAATCAAAAAACAGAGTGGGGAAATTTACCCTCCCCTAATGTGGGTGAATGCCATCTAATTACCCAAGAACCAGAGAGGAAAAAAAATCAGAGGAAAACAAATAATCTCATATGTATTCATATTCTGTCTCTCTCCTTCTCCCTCCCTCTTTCCCTTCTCCCTTTCTCCCCTCCTCCCCCCCCACCCCACTCTTTCTCTCTCCATTGTCTTGTGTGCTTAGACATCAGAGATCCTTTGGACTCAACAACGTACAAGAACAGCTGACTCCCTCCCTGAAGCCAGATTCTTTCACCTTTATCCTTGAACTGAGAGTTTCATCATCAGTTTCAAGCTAAAGCAACCTCCATGACCCCAGCTTACATGAAGCCTATCCTTGGACTGTTAAAATGGAACCAGGAAGACCTTTGTAGGGTACCTGTAGCCTCTGTATAGGAGTACTCTTAAGACCCTTAGACATATACAAGGAAGGGATCATGAACCCTGTTTCACAGGTGGGATTCATATGGGTGAGGTCACTTGGCCAATGTCCCACAGTAAGTAAATAGCCTACCATGTGTAATTTGAGGCTCATGACTTGAACTGGTTAACTGTTTGCCCATATGTCATTCGTGAAGTAATGGGAATCAAGCCCAGGAACTTGGAAAAGCTAGGTACCACTGAGCTACATCCCAGGCCTGAGAAGGACTATCAGTCCTACCCAGCCATCTCTACTGAGTCTTCTCCTCAGCAAATACAAGTGCCTGTTGATAAACAAGAAGTTGATGTTTCTTCTGCACAGGAGCTATATTCACAGAGCCTATGACTTTAGGCAACTCTGTTTTCTCCCTCCACCATCTCAATATAATTTGAAATGGAGAGTCTGTGCCTTTTTGTCCCTGGCTCCTAAGTGCTAATACACTATCTCTGTGACTTCTTTGCTTTCCCACTTACCCTCTCTTACATTTGCCACAGTATGTCATAATGACTCGCTCATGCATCTATGTGCCCCATTTGACTATGAATTCAGTATAAGAAGAGACAGTGCCTGACTACAGCTTCTTGATATCCCCACAACCCATCACAGGGTCTACCAGATTTACTAATATCCCCACAACCCATCACAGGGTCTACCAGATTTACTAATATCCCCACAACCCATCACAGGGTCTACCAGATTTACTAATATCCCCACAACCCATCACAGGGTCTACCAGATGTACTAATATCCCCACAACCCATCACAGGGTCTACCAGATGTACTAATATCCCCACAACCCATCACAGGGTCTACCAGATGTACTAATATCCCCACAACCCATCACAGGATCTACTAGATGTACTGATAACCCCAAAACCCAGCACAGGGTCTACCAGATGGAAAGGACTCAGCAAATGTTTCTGAGTAAAAGAGTAAAAAGGTGATCACAGAGCATTTCTCATGATCTGCTAGAATATTTAACAGCACAATATTATTCAGCTCTCTCTTCTCATTCTCCATGGGGGCTGGTACTGCAAGGACCAAAACCTTTGTGAGCAGCATCCCCGTGGTCTATAGTCTAAAGCAGGTACTCGACATTCATACTGGAATACGCAAATGGAAGAAAAGCAGGTATAGCTGTATCATGTGGCCACTCTACAGCTAGAGTCTATGTCTAGACGTTTAGGAAATCAGACTTAGTCCTATCACCTGAGCTATTTAAACTATAGAAATGAAATCCTTAACCCTGCCTGTAACACTGATTAAGTGGGACAGGAGATAGCCCATCTGAAGGCCATGAATCCTTCAGCGTTGGATAAAAGATGTATACCTCTACTAATGACAAAAGATGGCTCAGCAGGTAAAAGCAATCTGTGCTCCAACCCCAAAGCTCACAAAAGCTGGGGGAGGTGGCTTATATTTGTAATCACATCATTAGTACAGTGACATGGGAGGTGGAAACGGGTGACTTGCCCAGAAACCCCAGAGTCAACTGACTTGTACTATATAGTTCAGCAGCAGAAAAAATAAGAGACTCTGCCTTGCCCAGGTGAAAGGTGAGAACCAACTCCTGAAAGCTGTGCTCTGATGTCCACATATACATACCATGACACACGCATACGTACACTTATGCATATACATCATACACACATGCTAAATAAATAAATAATAATTAATATCAAAACAATCTTTTGCTAATGAGAATATACTTTTACATGCAGTTATGTAGGACTGATGGATCCTTTGCTTACCAGCTCTGGACCCTCCTGGGACCCATAACCCCTAAGTTAGAGGCACCCCAGTAGGTGCTTTGCAGCTGCTCAGATGCAAGAAAACCCACCCCAGATGAAAGCGCCTGCTAAGTTAGTTAGCAATTCAGAATGACTTTTCAGAGAGCAATCCCTCAGTCTCCCAGGATACTTGTCTGACAACCCCTTAATCTTGGCAAGAGCTGCATTAAACCAACCTGTCATCATCCGTCGCCGCACACAGTGGCAGCTCTCACAGAGACACACACACTCACTGAGAAACCAGACTCCTCAACCTCAGAAAAGAAATTACAGTTCAGGGGCCCTGTTGCTCTACAACCCACAGTAGCTGACAGGCAGGGCATGCCAAGAAGGCAACAGGCCAAATTCAAGCTTGAGGTTCTGTCCTAGGAGCTATAGGATTGCCCAAAGGAGTGTTTAGACAGTTAAGACATTTAAGCTACCTGTTTCTACTGTGAAGGGAAAAGAGGATATGGGAAGAGAGAAGAGGGGAGGGGAGGGAAGGGAAGGGCAGGGCAGAGGAGGAGATAATAGGAGAGGATTAGAACAGGAGAGAAAAGGAGAGGGAGGGAGATGGGTAGGGGAGAGGATGGAAGAACAGGAAAGGAGAGGAGGAGAGCAGAGGAGAGGAGGGGAGGGGAGGGGAGGGGAGGGGAAAGGAGGAAAGGGACAACATATAAAGGGGCCAAGGGAACTTGAGAATGGGATTCATCTGGAGGAATTCAAAACCCTGTTGTTACCCTGGTTCTAGACAAATAATTTCATCAGCTACTTTGGAACTTGGCAAAATTCTATTCCTTAAAAAAATTTTTTTAGATAAAACTATATTCCCCAAAATATTTTGGAAGTTCGAAATAAAAAAAAAAAACCAGAGTTGGTTGGTTGTGGTTAAATCCTCCTTTGAAGGTAATCGGTTTGTGAGCTTTAGAGCTTACTTTGGCAGGTTGTTGTTCCTGTTAGGAAATCTCACATTACAGATCTTTTACCATATGTGAAGCAATTTCAAAACCATGTCTTCAAGGATTTGAGATAACTCAATACACAAATAAGAAAGTAACTCAACTCTGTTAGGTTCATAGCATACCTGGCCTCTATAGGTCCTTCTCAGCCTATCCATTGGCTCTGTTTGGTTAGGTGAATTACTTCAGTCAATGAACGTCTCAATAAAAGAAACAGAGATAGGAGATATCCACCTTCTACTTGCATCCTGGTACCATGAGATGATGTTCAGGTAAACGTTCTGCAAAGTAGGAGGTAGGTAGGGCAGAATCTAGTTATCCCAAGCAACTTATCTAGGAAGGCCAGGCAAGATCAGCAGAACTGCTTAACCAGTGTCAAATGATTCTTGACGCTAAGTAATAAAACGCATCATATTGCTTATGACTATATATCGTTTGTTCTAGTTTCCTTGTACTGCTGTGACAGATATTGTGACCAAAAGCAACTTGTGAGGACTAAGGGTTTATTTGGTTTTCACTTCCAGGTCACAGGTCATTGGGAAGTCAAGACAGGAACTGAAGCAGGAACTTGAAGCAGCCATCATGGAGGAACCTTGTTTAGCTAGCTTTCTTACACAGCCCAGAACCCTTCGTCCAGGAAGAATACTTTCTGTTGTAGGCTGAGTCCTTCCACATCAATCATGACAATCTCCAAAAGACACGCCCACAGGCCAATATGATCTATGTAATCCCTCAATTAAGAATCCTTTCTCAGGTAACTAGGATCTGTCAAGTTGACAAGTGACGAGTTAAACTAACCATTAAAAACTTGTGAGAGTTTATTATGCTGCAGTGTAGCCATGGGTAACTATCACACCATGTGAGATGTGATATTCTGAAACCACATTGGCAAGGCTCTTCTTACATTTCAGATTGCAGTTTCTCATTCAAAATTAGTAAGCACTACTTTCTCGAGGCATTTAAGCCAGTGCATGAGGTTGAGATTCCCCTCAGGCTGCATAGCATGGCCGCTCATAGTCCCAGTCTCTTATCTCTAAAATCAAAGGGTGTGGGGAGATAGCTCAGTAGGTGAAGTGCTTGCCTCCCAAACATGAGGACGTGTGTTCTGATTCACATAAACACTGGATGAAGAGTTACACATCTGAATCTCTGTACTCGGTGGGTGGAGACAGGAAGATCCCTGTGTTCGCTGTCCAATAGGTCTAGCCAAATCAGTGAGAGACCCTGCCTCAAAATATAAAATGGAGAGCAATTGAGGAAGGCACTCCACATTGACCTTGGACCAACTCTGGCCTACATATATGCTGTATACCTACACAGAGAAAAAAGACAGGAATAATAACATAGACCATATGATTATTGTGAACCTTAGATGATGACAGGACTAGAAATACTTGCCAAAGTGCTTTGTGTGACCTTTGGGAAGTTTTCTTGGGCCAATATAAGCTCCATTATTACCATTACTGTGGCTGCTGATTGTGACTGCTGTCACGATGCCATTTATTGCTCTAGTGTCTTATTCTCTCTACTCCATCCATGTGTGCTAGAGGCAGATGTGTCTAAAGAGGAAACCATCTGCACATTTTGCTAGGGCTGCTCTAAAACGAGATGACCGGGCAAGACATTGCACCAACTGAGACTCCCTACTAATGTCACTTTCTTTGGGTCCATCTTAAAGAACAAGATAAGAATTCCCAGTCCTTAAAACAGTATCACACAAAGAGTAAGTGACAAAGGTACCAGGTGTCATTCTTATCACTACAAGACTGGTAACAAAATGAAGGGACTCTTGTGTGATGTGAAGCGCTGTGAGGGGTCTGGATGACCATATTCCCATGTGGTTTTCACAAACACCTCTTCTCCCCTTGCTTTAAGAGAGGCTCTGACAAAGGGGCAATTTATCCATAAGCAACAACACCCCAGGAACACTTTTTATCTACTTAGGATCTCAAATATCCTAGTGTTCTTATCTTTCCACCAAATCCCTGAGATCCAGGTACAACTGTCTGCGACAGAACTGACACACAGGAAAATTTAGGCATCTGATCCATCAGAACCCACCTACTAAAGTGATATTGGATACAGTTGTGCAGAGATCCACATCAGAGGTGTCTGCGGACTCTCCCATCACTTCCTGTACCATAACTCACATGATTATCTGCGTCCTTACAACAAACCATAAGCTATTCAATGGGAGAAGGCATGGGAGAGCTGTCTAGTGGAGCATCAGCACACAAAACCCTTCAAAGGGGAGTCTCTATCTTGTTCTGCCATCTAGTACCCTGGGCAAGCACTTAATCTAGATTAGATCATCTGGACAGTACTGATATGTTGGCCCGAGCATTCTGTGACATGGAAGATGGCCTGTGAATTGAAGAATGTTTAGTTGTGACCCTAGGCTATACCTCTAAGTCAGTAGCACTTCTGAGTTTGCCAATCAACCCTTGGGAAGGAGTGAGTAATACTCTTCCCAGTTGGAAACCACTGGCTTAACAATCTCTCTGGGCATCAAGCCCTCAGCTAAAGGAGGCAATGACACAGAGCCCTGTCTCATCAGGTCCCAAGGACTAAAAACAAGGATCATATGCTGAGATGGCATGGGAGCTGGCACACACACAATAGATGTTGCCTGGCACTGGTGGCATGCTCCTGTTGAAGAAAGAGGCCTTTTTCAAGAGCTCATAAACTTCACAAACTTGGAGGTGAAAATAATTCAACACAGCAAGTACCTATCAGAGATCCATCCCTACACTTGTTTTGTGGGGTGCTGGCAGTTAAAGGATAGATAAAATCTGAACCCACTTTGAGGGGATGCCCTCTCTACTGAAAAGTCTGCAGCTATCCCTGAATCATAGGCTAGCTTTCCTACGTATTCCACTTACAGAAACAACTTACACAAGTTTGCTTGACTCTGCTTAGCCATTGTTACGTCATCACTTGAAGAAAGGTAATAAAAAATCCCCAAGAAGAGGGTAGGGGTGTAACGTTAGAGAGTTTGGCAGTTTCCTAGCTTTGCAAGCCCCTGGGTTTGGCCCAAGCACAGGAAAAGGAAAAAAGATCCTAAGAGTCTCGGCTGTTAAGCAATGAATATCCTGTCTTACAATAGCACCCTAGCCTCCCATTTGCCTGTCTGATTCCTCTCCTCGCCAGACAGCCTGCAGCACAGAGTAAGTCCCTAGCGTGCCCCAAGGAGAGGCACTGCTTCCTCCCACTGATCTTCATCAACTATCACCCAGGGGGTGGTTAGAGATCTAAGCCCTTGAGTCCTATGGACTTGGGCTCTTGGCCCTGAAAAGTCACCTGGCTTCTCATTCATCAGATTACTTGTCTCCGTGATATGGATAACAATGGTGCCTTTTCACAGGGCTCATGTAAGGATAAAATGAGATCATTCACATAGGCCTAGCTCAGGAGCAGCGCTCCATGCTCTGTCACCATAGCAATGGAGGTGTGGGGAAGAGAAAGGCAGATGCAGATACAGCCCTCAGCAACCTAATCCAATAGCCTTCTGAGAGCTGTTGAGAGAGCCCAGAACACTACCCACCTCCAGAACACTGTGAGGCATGGTGGGTCCACCCTACTCCTCAGCCAAGCCCATCCTAGCTCAACTGGACCAGCTTTTCCGAGGCTCTAGCCAAAAGAGTCAAACAGGCACGTATATATTTATGTGGACAAGAAAAAGGAAAAACGTTACTTCTAGGCAGAGCCTAAATTTCCTGCCTCCCCAGCGCAGCTGGATAGCAGGGGCTGTAACAGAAAACAGCCGTACAATTAGCTGGAGCTCTGTAGCTGTCTGCAGCAGACTGCTTACACCGATGTCTCGATAGGTGGTCCCCAGTTCATCAGTTCATAAATAAGTAATTTGAAATGTGTTCCTGGGGGAAATTTTCCTCCTGCTCTCCCCCAACAGACTGTACTCATCAGTTTTCCCATTCTCCAGGTAGCTGCCGTCCTCATTTATAATGGCCAGAGGAACTGCACTGTTCTAATTCCTGCTTCATTACATTGTCTAATGCGAGTTTCACCCAGCTCCCACTCCACATTTCTTTATATTGATAAGAAAAGAAAAGCCTTGCATATATTATTTATTAGCACTTTGGAAGTAGCTTTGCTACAAGTTTAGATGGAATATTTTTACATACAAAGCAGGACAGGCAAGTTGAGGTGTGGATGGAGGTTTGGCGCTCCTGGATGCCAGGGACCACATTCACATCCAAGGGACAAGTGAATGCATGCACACAGAAACCATGCACAACCCAATCCTCACCAGACTACTTTCCCCTCTTCCCTTTGTTCCTACCCCCTCACCATATGTTTCGCCAAGGCAAATGTTTTGGACACATTTTGGCGCATTTATTCCAAGCCTATATTTTTCCCACTCGAGAAAATGAACAACCAGATCAAAAGCACCTGGTGGTTTCAGAATCGCAGGGTCCCCCACTGGCGAAGCTAATGGAGTCACTAATTTGCCTGGCCAATAAAAACCAATGACTTCTATACTAAAAGCCTTTGAGTGAAGCCTCCGGGGCTTGCTCTGGGGTAATGGAAGAGGGTAGTTTCCTCTTAGCCAATAACCTAATTATTTTTTAAAGCACTAACTGTACCTTTCATTATAATAATGCATATAATTGATTTTGCTGATGATGTCTTTCATAAAAATCTATCAGTCACCAGGAACTATATTTACTCCTTTTCGTTGTTTTTATGATTGTTTAGCTTTGGAAACCCATAATAGGTAATTAATAAAATATGTTAATCTGAGAGCCATTTGCCTCTCGAGCTCTCTAGGAATTCTTTTTTATTCCATTCTAGAAAGCTTTTGGGGAAGGAAATGCTTTCCAAGTGGAATCTTGGCACAATATGAAAGTTACATTTGGGTTCATTTTTTTATTTTCTTTGCCTATAAACAGCTGGAGACTTTTATCAAAAGAATTCAAAACGTGATCATCAGGTTTAAATCGACTTTTTTATTCTGGTCTAATAGGCAAGAATTGACAACCTTATCCCAAAAGACAGTCTTCTAACTAGGTCATTAATGTTGGTGACCAGTCAGTCATTTCAAGACTCCACAAAGAAAGGGCTGCGGAAGATGGGTATAATTGTGAATCAAAAAAAACAAAGAGCAAACTGAAACACACATATCTGAATATTCAAGCTAACATCCTCAAAGGATAGAACAGATGCAACATTTATCTTTCTGGGTCTGGGTTATCTCACTCAATATGATTGTTCCCATTTCCATCCACTTCCCTGCAAATTTCATAATTTCATTGTTTTGTAATAGCTGAATAATATTCAATTGTGCAAATATACTGCATGTTTACTATGAATTCATCTGTTGATAGACACCCTGGCTATTGTAACTAGAAAGGCAGCCGCATGGATGTGTAAATATTTCTGTAGTAAGATGTACGTTCTTTGAAGTTTATGCCCAAGAGTGGTACAGCTGGGTGACATAGTTGATCTATCTTTTTGAAGACCAGCCACACTGATTTCCATAGTGGCTGTACTAGTTTGTGCTCTCACCAACATTGAATAAGTGCTCCTCTTTGCCACACCCACACAAGCACTTGTCATTGTGCAGAGAATAAATGACTATGGAATGCTCGGCCTTAAAAGAACATCTGCAGTCACACCCCTTCTTCCCAAAACAGAAGGATCAATGTGAAATAGGGAAACAGTGTTTGATTGGGCACGATGGGACAGGTGCACAGACCAACTCAGCAGTTGTGACAACGTGCACAATTTCTGCACGAGCTCAAGCCAGAGTCCCAGTGTAGAGGGGGAAGGCACCCTAGCTGGAGAGCTGTTGGCATAGCTTCTGGGAAGGAGTGAGTTAGTTTTCACTAAGGGTATAACTCCTGGTAGCTCTGCCCAACTCCAGTGAATGGCCACACATCCAAGAGCATACCTGCCACACTAATTGGACTCAGTGTGCTTTTAGAAAATGAAGTGGGACATAAAGTTGTGTGGATCCGGAATGAGGAGTGGACCTGGGAATAGGGGGGGAGGGATGAATATGACCAAAATACAGTATATGAGATTCTCAATGAATTAATAGAGATTTTTTTTTTCAAATCAAAGGGGTGACAGAAAAAGAAAAAAAAAACTAATCATGGACAAGTTTTACATTAGAGGATTACTTCCAGACCAGAGACCAATATATGGCAAACTCTGGCTCAAAAATGTAGGCATGATCTCTCCAGTACAAAAATAACTCACCCCAACTTGTTCAAGGGGTAGAAATCCCAGTTTTTGCCTTGGTATGCTGGTCAGTCAAGGGTAAGGAGGTCTACAGAAGAGGAGAGTGCTCATAGTTGAGGTGCAGCACACATGATCGTCTAAGTGTAGGACCTGGTGGCATTTCTACTTACTCTCCACAGAACACAATCTTCCATCAGAGAGAGAGAGAGAATGTATGTGTATACATGTGTTTGTGTGTGTGCAGCATATGTGTGTGGTATATGTGTGAAAGTGTGTGTAGTATATGTGTGTGTAGTATATTGTGTATGTGTGTGCAGTATATTTGTGTATGTGTGTGTAGTATGTATGTAGTATGTGTGTGCAGTATATGTGTGTGCAATATATATGTGTATGTGTGTAGTTTATGTGTGTATGTGTGTAGTGTGTATGTAGTATGTGTGTGCAGTATATGTGTGCAATATATGTGTGTGTAGTGTATGTGTGTGCAATATATATGTGTGTGTGTAGTGTATGTGTGTGCAATATATATGTGTATGTGTGTAGTGTATGTGTGTGTAGTATGTGTATATAGTGTGTGTAGTATGTGTATTCATAGTGTATGTGTATAGTATGTATGTATTTAGCATGTGTGTGTGTAGTATGGATGTGGTATGATGTGTGTGTGTTATGTAGAGGAGGGCTTGACTCCACATGCATATTAGAGAACAGAAATCAACCTCAAGTGTCTTCCTCTATTGTCCTCCATTTTAGTTTTTGAGACAGGGTCTCCCCCCTGGACCTGGAGCACCATTTTGGCTAGAATGAGTGGCCAGTAAGCCCAAGAGATCCTCCTTTTCTCTGTCCTACCCCACCTCTATCACTGAGATACATATGTGCATCACTATGCCAAGCTGTTACTTGGTACTGAAGATCCGGACTCAAGTCCTTATGTTTAATCAACAAGCACTTTTACACACTGAGCCACCACGTTGAATTGTTGTTCATTCTTTAAGATTTATTTTTATTATCTTTAACTGTGTATATGGGGGTAGAGACATGCCACATGTCACAGGTGCCTGATGTCAGCCATCTAGACCTAGATCTCCCGAACACTGAAGTTTAGTTGCCCGTTGTTAGCAGCCTGAAATGGGTTCTGGTCTTCTACAAAAATAGAACATACATGTACCAATTGAGACATCTCCCAGCCCCCATCTTTTATTCTTAAAATGGAGACTGACAACAGTACTCAGTCCTTGATCCCTGAAGGGAACTGGCAAAGACACATCTATAATGAAGGAACACAGAACTTACGGCAAGGTTTTCAAACACTAATGACATTTGGCATAGGTACTTCTTGGTGTCACTATGCTCTGTCTCATACTCAGTTTTTGAAAGCATCCTTGCCTTTAGCATTGGGTAGCAACAGCAGTCAACACTACCTCCCCCAGTGTGAACTGCCAAAACTGACTCCAAGCATTACCAAATACCCTTCAGATGGCAGGGCAGCTACAATGTGAATAACCACTGCCTTGGACACAGAACACATGGCTTAGTACTACAGTGACCATTTCTGAAAGTCAGCTGACAGCACAGAAACACACACACACACACACACACACACATTAGGGGGAAAAAAGAAAGACTAAGGAACCTGCCAATCAGTTCCTCCAACTCTCACCATCACGGGGAGTAATTCCAAACTTCACTTTGAGTCACTTGTAGGAATTTTTATCTAAATGTAGCCTACGCCTCAGGTTATCATTCAAGACTAACTTAATGAAGAGGGACCAAGACAAATCAGCAGAACCTGTGTCCAGTTCGAAGTTCAGGCTCCCAGAGAAAGACATCATGCCCAAACCAAAAGGACCACTCACATAAAATAATGCTGGTGTATTAGAATACATATTACACATGTTCCGATATCTATATGTAGATAAATAAATATAAGCTTCAGAAAGATAAGCAATGAAAAACTACAATAAACCTCTTGCGGATGGGAGAAAAGCCAGATACTGCATAGACCCCTAAAGGGTAAAATATGATCATCTCTAAATCTCACAGCAGATGCACCATTGTCACGTGGCTCCCAGATCCCAGGTTGTCCTAATGCAAATCATTTCAAGTATAGGTTAAGATTTGCATTTAGGGGCATCTTTTACATGTTTGAAAGATACTCCTTCATGCACTGAGTATGGGCTGTGCAGAATGCCCTTATTACACTGTCTAATTTAGAAAACAGAAGCCTGCTAATTTTATTGATAATTTGATTGCCTCTCTCTGTGGAAAAGAGAAAACCAAACCTACATTTGTGTACCTACTCATCTGTACATGTGCCCCCTCTCAATACCATCAAAACCGTAACACACAAAAATAGCTAAAGACAAATACACACACATTCACTCAAAAGTGAGTATATAACACTCAAATACATAAACTGGGTTTCCCAGATAAGAAAAGCATATGCCTGAGGCAACAGTAGAACAGGACACCAACAAGAAAAATAAACTATTAAATAGAATTTGCTATTTGTAGAACATCAGCAGAGTTATTATGGGGGAAAAAAATCAACTCTTTATTCTAATTGCCTACATCTATGTCCTAACTTTTCATTGCTTTATTTTCAGCTACCAACGTGGAAGAACCCAGGGAGACTGGTAAATTTTTTGGAGCTTTTTGGATCTTTAAAACCTTAATGGAGCCCTAAAGCCTATCCAGACATTGACATCCCAAAGATAAAGTATGGAATGGTATACCTGTTAATACTCAGGAGGACATAGAAAATGCAGGGGCATTAGTTTGGAAGCCAAGGGTCCTGGATTCTAACCCTAGCCTTCCACTTCTTCCCCAGGGACAACTTGCTCAAAACTGCTATACAAATATTTTTAATTAGATGCTAGAATTAAGAGGATTTCCAACACTGTTCACTTTAGCTTTGACTGCCTGTAGACCTCACCCTTTGCCTAAAGTCACCCACAGCTGGTGGCTGATAGAGAGCAAACTACAGATAGGTCTACCTCCTAGTTCAAGACCTTTCCCATAAAACTGTCCCTATACAAGCCTTCCAGGTCCTTTTGCCTCCTCCCACCAGCTTCCTCATTGCTATACATGGCTCTCTTATTGCCTGTACATCCCATGCACAACTCACACCCCACCCCCTACAGCTCACTCTGCAGGTAGTATCGGGAAAGAGTGCAATAGGAAAAGACAGGCATATTGAAGGGGTTTCTTTGCCCCAGGACCCCTTTATCTGAAGTTGTCCACAAAAGCGGAAATGAGTTGATTTGCATTTTCCCACTGAAGCAAGCAGTGCAGCAGCTGAGAAGGGCTCTCCTTCCCAAGCGCCATCTTCTCTGGTTTGCCCTGAGGCCTTCTCCAGGGCTGGAACAGCTCTAAAAACACCTGTATGCTGCCCATTTAAATATATGCTTCAGACAAATCTTCAGGGGGAGTTTCAAAGGGGAAAGACTAATGCTCTCCCTCCCTGGCATACATTATCCTTCCTGTGAATGCTTAAAGGCAGAAATTAACTCTCTCTAGGCGGGTTTATCTCTAGTCGGGATGCCACACCTACTTTCTGTGTAAACAGTCTGGTAATTAATGGATTTCTCCAATGCTCATCCATTTATACTGCAAGTATTTACTGGCTCTGAGGAAAACCCACGTGTTGGTTCCATGTCCCAGTCCAGGCCACAAGCAAACACCCTACATGATCAGAAGACACCATGGCCACATGTGCACAGAAGTACTTGGATGTGACCTGGGGCGGGGGAGGGTCTCACTGTATCAGAGAA